>PVJI01020638.1:0-28509 GCA_004026765.1 Micronycteris hirsuta | reverse complement strand
GAGTAATCCTACCTGTTCTGCTTAATCCCATGAATAATCAATCCAATGTAAATGTGTCTTAATGCCTCTAATAAAACCCCTGGCTGGGCAACCCACGAGGTCTTTCTCCCCAAGATGGGCGATGGTGGAGGAGACCCGTGGCCGCCGGATTTCTTCCCCCCACGTGTCTTAGTGTGAGATTTATACACGCATTGGTTACGGTCACCACGGGTTACGGCAGGTCCGATCTACCCCACGACACTCATCTGCGAAAGGAAGGGGGTAGGGCTGGATGATTTCTGAATCCCATCTAGCAATTTCTTTCTAGGGCCATATATAGTCAAGTGTTCTGTTCCAGGGTCATCTAAAACAGTCCTCATTTTATCTGAAACATGTTTAAATTGGGAAGGCGAAAATAGGGACTGATTTTTAAAAATTTTATTGAATTTATTAGGGTGACTTTGGTTAATAAAATTGTACAGGTTTCAAGTGTGCTCTTCTATAACACATCATCTGTATATTGTGTTGTGTGTTCACCACCCCAATTCAAGGCTCCTTCTGTCACCGTTTATCCCCCCTTTACCCTCTTCTACTTTCCCCCATCCCCTTTCCTTCTGGTAATCACCATACTACTGTCTTTGTGTATGAACTTTTTCCCCCTGCTTACTCTCTTCACTATTTCAGACAGGGACTGATTTTTGACTTTACCAAGATCGTTTTCCAGTAGGTGTGGGGTACAGTATCCTTCTATCATGGGAGCGTGGAACTTTCCATTACCATTTATGGCAGTTGGGGAACTGTGGGGTAACTGTTAGGTGAGATGAAAATATATCCATTGGGCTGGATGGAATTTTCCAGGCAACACATTCCAAACTCTTAATAACACAAATCTCCTTACAGGCTGTAGAGACAAATTCCTGGCAAATTCTTGGTCACTGTTGGGGATAATAAAAGCTGTATGAGGTCAAGGATCTTGGTGGTCTTGTGTATCATGATCTCCTGCAGGCACATAGTAGAGGTGCTTAATAATTATTTGTTAATTTAACACATGAATAGATAATTGGGCAAAATAGACTTGAAGGAAAAAGAAGAAGGAGGGCTTGGGTATCTTCTTATTTTCTTTTTCATTTGAATTCATCAATTTCTTTCTGTTATGGCTGCTGAGAGATCCTAGCAGTGTTTTGGTATCCCCCAAATTCCCATTCTTCTGAGGAGGCCAGTCAACTAATGTAGGAAGATTATTTTTGTGGTGAAATTAGATCTTTCATTTTCCTCCATGGTCCACTTGGAAATTGCCAAATAGAGATGTTGGATTAGAAGTGAGCATTAAGAAATAATCCAGGAGTAGTAAGGATAGGCTTATTTCTGTCACCCACCATTTCTTCCTCTCACTTCTGAAACCTTCCCTGAACCCCCAGGCTACTATCTATTCTAGGTCCCTCTAGGAGATTTCTCTGTTGTTATGCCACAGAAAGTCTATTTACTTTCACATCTGTATTCCCAGGTTCATTATGAACTTCCCAAGGATGGGATCTTATCCTTTTTCGTGTGTGTATGTGTACTTCTTAATGCAGTCCCTTTATCCATGTTTGCTGAGAAAAAGGTTCTTTAGAGATGTCTGTGACTCTTTGGTCAATGAACCAGGAGGAAGAAAATCTTCAAATATCCATGCTGATGACTTGGTAGCATCTATTGAATGCCTAGGACTAACTGGGAAGGCACAAAGCAAAGAACAGATGCAGTTTCTTCTTACAATTTAGTTAGGAATTGAAGATCTATATATAAAATATAAGTTGAGTTATATTAAAAAAAGATTAAAGTCAAGCGCTAGGTTGTGTGGATACAGGCAATCTAGCCTTCTTGGGATTTAGAGGAATCAGACAGTTAAGGATGACATCTTATTTTCTAAAGTGTCTGTAATGCACCTTTAAAAAGCCTAGTGTAGACACAACCTCATTCTAGAAACAAATACTCCCAAGCAAAACAGCCAGGCAGTTAGTTTCTCCTCTAGCTTAAATTATAGGGTATTTATGTATAGGGTACAAATTATAGGATATTTATGGTGTGTGCCTGTTGGGTAGTCTCACCATTGCCTTTGTGAGACCACAAAGAAGGAATGAAGTATCTTTCACCTCATTCCTAATCCCCAGGGTTTAGTTTCTTAGGCAAATGCATTCAGATTTCTTTTCTGCTTACAGGGAGACCTGACTCAGCTAATACGGTGGAATTCCTGACATTCCTCAGACAAATACATTAAAAAATTATTTGACGGTTTGTGTACTAAACCATCACAAGCATATATATCTTCCTTATCTCTATGGGTGCATCTTGTTTCCTTGTAACTAGGAAATTCAACATGTACTGAGTGCCACCAGTACGCCCAGCACTAGTGTCTAGATGCTGAGAATGTAGTAGTGAAAGTGCATGCACCTTTCTGGAGTTTATAGTCTACTCAGAGGAGACATACTATAAATTATGAACACAGTAAACAGTTCAATGATAGAGAATGTTAGAAGGCAATCAGGGCTATGGGGAAACAGAGAGCAGACTAAGGGCATTGGCAGTGACAGTGGAGTGAGGAGTGGGCCATTTTACATAGGTGTTTAGGTGGGACCTCAGCGACAGTCAGTCATTGAGCAATGACTTGAAGGAGGTGAGGGAATGAGCCATGCAGATATTTGGGGAAGAATATTCTGGGCATTGGGGACAGCCAGGGCAAATGCCTGAGGTAGGAGTGTGCTGCACGTGAGTGAGGAGGCTCCTGAGGAGGCCAGTGTGGCTGCAGTAGGCAGCATGAAGAGATGGCGTCAGAGAGGGTTGTGTAGAGCCTTGTAGACCACGGGAAATACCTTGACTTTGACACTGATGAATAATGAAAGAAGACTCATTTTTTTTTGCTTTATTTATTTATTTTTAATTGTGTTTTTCCATTACCTTATATCCTCCCTATACTCTCTTCCACCTCCTACCCATCCCACAATCACCACACTGTTGTCTGTGTCCATGAGTTCTTTTTACCCCCCTTTTTTGCTTGATTCCTCCACCTCCAACCCTCCCCCAGAGCTGTCAGCCTATTGTCTATCTGAGTCTTGTCCCCATTTTGCTTCTTAGTTCAGTTTGTTCATTAGATTCCACATACGAATGAAATCGTAGAGTACTTGTCTTTCTCTAACTGGTTATTTCACTTAGCATAATGTTTTCCAGGTCAATCCATGCTGTCCCAAAGGGTAAAATTTTTTCTTTTTTTATGGCTGAGTAGTATGTCTTTGTGTAAATGTACTACAGCTGTTTTTTCTTGTTTGTTCCTCATAGTTTTTTTGTGGAGTCTTTATGTTTTCTCTATATAGAATCATGTCATCTGCAAATAGTGATAGTGCTTTTTAAAATGTTTTATTTATTTATTTATAGAGAGAGGGGAAGGGAGAGAGAATGAGAAGAAGAGAAACATCTATGTGAGAGACAAACATCGATTGGCCATCCCCCATACATGCCCTGACTAGTGACTGAATCTGCAATCCAGACATGTTCCCTGACTGGGAATTGAACCAGTGATCTTTAGCTTTGTGGGATGATGTTCAACACACTGAGCCACGCTGGTCAGGGTGATGTACCATAGCTGTTTTATCCACTCATCTATTGATGGGCTCTTGGGCTATTTCCAAATCTTGGCTATTGGAAATAATACTGCAATGAACCTAGGGGTGCCCTGCCTTCCTTCTGCCGGAGCCCAGGGTAAGTAGCTGCAAACAAACTTTTGCACATTGGCCCTTTAAGAGGGTGGTTGCATCTTTAGTCATCTCTCCCTGGCTGATAGAAACCTTGCTGCTTTTCACAGCTAGATGTTATGTGGGCACCTTTCTCAGTTCTGGTGCTCTAGGCTGGGGAGGCTGGCTTGGAGTTTAGATCCCTCACTTCTCTGGGGGAATCATCCCTACGCCATCCCTTCACCCACCTCACAGCTGAGATATCCTGCTGGAACATCAGCTGCCACCTATGGTAGCCCAGCCAGCCCTCTTACGCCTCTGCACTTCCTACCAGCCTCGATGTGGCTTCTTCTGTAAGACCTTGGTTATAATGCTTCTTCCAGCTAGTCTTCAGTTAGTTATTCAGGTTGATTTTTCTATAATTAGTTGTAATTCCAGTTTGGTCCTGGGAGGAGGTTAGTGTAGCTTCTACCTAATCTGCCTCCATCTTGGGTCCCCTCATTTGCTTTATGATCATATTTTGGGGGGTAGGTGTACTTACCAGGCTCTTAGTGAACTGTTTGTCTCACAATGTAATTTTGTCTGCTTTGTTTTGGTCCGTGAGAACCTCTGTTTTAAGGTCAGTCATCTGTTAGTATGGTGTGATGAGAAGAACCGGCCTGGGTATAGCTCTCAGATTCACCCGGAACTGGGTCGTTTCTTTCTAGAGTCCAGTGTCCTTGACTATAAAGTAAAGGTGTTGAGCTAAGTCAGGAGGGGTAATGTTTGTTTTTTGGGCCGACGCTAGTTCCTTGATAGCGGTTGCTTAAAGTGTCCGGAGGAGTCTACATTCAGCTTTGGGCTGTGCAGTAAAATCTTTGTGATTGATTAGCAGTGTCTGCCTGGGGCACAGACAGGAGGTGGTGGTGAGTGTGCTATGAGCTAAGAGGGTGTGAAAATGCTGTTATTGTTCATAGTTAGTTTTCAAGACAAGAACTACAGAATTTTGCCTCTCTGGACTTTCAGCTGTACTCATCACAAAATATGTGAAGACTGTGGCCAGAAGGAAAAAAAATTTTTAAGAAATGAACTGAAAAAATAGGGGTCCTTTATTCTTTTATGTGACAGTGCAAATCCTCAGTTATAAAATATGAATTTTCTTTGATAATCATGATAAGATAAAAATGACACTTTAGGCTCTTCCTCATAAGTCAGTGAGATATATGGGACAGGTATTTTCTAGTTTTATAGGAAATTGAAGCATAAAGTCAAACTAATTGCATAATTAACAAATTAACTATATTTAACTAGTGCTATTAATAATTACTCCTTGACAACAGGTATCCAGCTGGGCTGGAAATGGAGATGAATGATCTTTCTAGCTTTATTTGAAAGCCTGTGGTTGGTGCTTGGGTTAGGAAGAACTAGAACTCTGATTTTTTTCTTTTTTTTTATTGTTGTTCAAGTACAGTTGTCTCCATCCCCCCAACCCCCACCGACTCCCCCCAACTCCAGCCATCCCCACCTCCCACCTTCGATCCTAACCCCCTTTGGTTTTTGTCCATGTGTCCTTTTTACATGTTTCTGAAAACCCTTCCCCATTCCCCCCGCATTATCCCCTCCCCCCTCCGGTTACTGTCGTGACAATGCGGCATGGAGATGTCACCAGTTGGTTTGACATGAACACCTGTATGTGATCAAAGTATTAATTATTCAAAGCCATTTTCTTTTACCCCAAATTTGGATACATTAGACATAGCATAGGACTATGATAATTGTAGCTACCAGTTTTTCCGTGCTTACCATGTGCTCAGTCATACACAAAACACATATTGCGTACATTTTAATTTAGTTTTCATAACACTTTAGGGTCAATATTATTCTTTCTATTTTGTAGATAATGAAATGAAGGCTGAGAGAGGTGAATTTTATTTCACTGTTAAGGTCACAGAGTTAGTAAGGACTATCTATAGTCAAGTCTGTCACTGTAATACAAAGTTCAAGTTTAATCACAACTTTATTAATTAAAAATATTTGTCTTAACAATTAAATTTTTTAAAAAGGAATTATTTATCATTAATTGGAACATTTTATATTTAAAGTGGGTTTTAAGTAAAACTAAAGGTTCTGAGCTCAGTGTTATGTTCAGATTTAATCACTCCTTAAAGAAGGGAGTTGGGGAAGATACTGGGATTGATGTTGGAGTGAGCTCCCATACAAATAATATGATGGGGGAAATAACACCTTTTGAGTTGGGGAGAGAAGGGCTTGCTTGAAGAGAGAGATGTTTTGTTTCTTTTTCTGCTCCAAAGAGAAAAACTATATAGGGTATGTCCTGGGAAAGAGCTGGAGGGAGTGGGACGAGCCTTTCTGGTTGTTGATCAGATGTGTATCAGAACTACAAAGTAAGGATTTTTCTTTGATTAACTCAAACTGCTTAAAAAGGAGGAGAGTTTACCTGTAGGTGGGACTTGGCAGTGCAAGCTAACAATGAAGAGAAGGCACTTTGGAGTTCTTGAACTAAGAGCTGCCTTAATCCCCAAGTGATGTGTAGGGTCTGGGGTTATGACTTCGGACTGTGGATCAGGCTGAATTCAAAGGAAATGTTTTAGTCAAAGAGTAAGTACATAAAGGAAAGTTACTAACTTATATTTTAGAGTTGACTAAGTTTAGAGTTGCTCTAGAAAGAGTGATTTAAATTATGTGTCATCAAGATTTGATATATGTATGGAATATATATTTGAATATTATTTTTGAATAAATGTTTGAATATATGTATATATATTTTGAGTACATACACACATGTATTCAATTTCATTGTCAAAGCAGATGACTTTAACAAAGAGTTTTCATTGTAATTCCATGTCCCAAATAATGGAGCTTAGATGTATGTCTCTGGTAGATTACCAGTACCTGCTAACAGAATACCTAAATTATAGGATTATTTACACAGAGGGGAAAAAATAGGGCTTAATTAATAACACTGAACAGTGAAAGTAAGAAAGTGGAAATCCAGTAGTGATTATCCATAAGGAAAAAGAAATGATCTCTGTTCTTTGGCTGTTTAGAATCCATTGTTGTCATTCCCAAGACCCTTCAGTCCATGCGTGTGCTCAGTGATGGTCATAATTTTGGCAGTGTCTCAACCCCTGTACCTACTTTTCTCTTTGCTCATTCCTCCTTTCTTTATTTTCTACCGCAATGATCACAGTGTATAAAGGAAATAGAATGTTCACATTTAGATCTTAGATGGATGATTGATCATTCTTCTGTTTTGTATTCTAATGTATATTTTTATTTAAAAAATATTTTATTGATTGCGCTATTACATTGTCCCAACTTTTCCCCTTTTGCTCCTCTACACCTGGTACCCCCATTCCCTCCAGCAATCCCCCCACTTTAGTTCATGTCCATGAGTTGTGCATATAAATTCTTTGGCTTCTCCATTTCCTATACTATTTTTAACACCCCCCCCCATCTATTTTGTACCCACCAATTAATCTCTGCACATTTCCCCTCATTCTCTCCCTTCCCCCTCCCAACTGATAACCCTTCAAATGATCTCCATATCTATGAATCTGTTCCTGTTCTGCTTGTTTGCTTAGTTTTTTTAGATTTGGTTGTTGATAGTTGTGAATTTGTCACCATTTTAATATTCATAGTTTTGATCTTCTTTTTCTTAAATAAGTCCCCTTAACAATTCATTTAACAATGACTTGGTGATGATGAACTCCTTTACCTTTACTTTGTCTGGGAAGCACTTTATCTACCCTTCCATTCTAAATGATAGCTTTGCTGGATACAGTAATCTTGGATGTAAGTCCTTGTCTTTTATGATTTTGAATACTTCTTTCCAACCCCTTTTTGCCTGCAAAGTTTCTTTTGGGAAATGAGCTGATAGTCTTATGGGAACTCCTTTGTAGGTAACTAATTTCTTTTCTCTTGCTGCTTTTAAGATCCTGTCCTTATCTTTAACCTTTGGCATTTTAATTATGATGTGTCTTAGTGTGGTCCTCTTTGGGTCCAACCTGTTTGGGACTCTCTGTGCTCTCTGGATTTGTATGTCTATTTCCTTCACCAAATTAGGGCAGGTTTCTTTCATTATTTTTTCAATTAAGTTTTCAATTTCTTTCTCTTTTTCTTCTCCTTCTGGCATGCCTATGATTCATTTGGATGTTGGTACGTTTGGAGATGTCCCAGAGGCTACTTACACTATCCTCATTTTTTTTGAATTCTTGTTTCTTCATTTTGTTCTGGTTGAACGTTTATTTCTTCCTTATGTTCCAAAGCATTGATTTAAACTCTGGCTTCACCCCTTCCACTGTTGGTGCCATGTAGATTTTTCTTTATTTCACTTAGCGTAACCTTCATTCCTTCCTAGGTCTTCTGTATTTTGTTGCCATACTCAATGCGTTCTTTGAGCATCCTGATTACCATTGTGTTTGAACTCGACATGTGATAGGTTGGTTATCTCTGTTTTGTTTAGTTCCTTTTCTGGGGTTTTGTTCTGTTCTTTCATTTGGGCCATATTTCTTTGTCTCCTCAGTTTGGCAACCTCCCTATGTTTGTTTCAGTGTATTAGGTGGAGGTGCTTTGACTCCCTGTCTTAGTAGTGTGGCATACTGTGGAAAAAGCACCTGTAAATTGTGTGGGATGGAGCCTTAGGTAATTGCCAGGGTGAGGCAACCTGCTTCACTGCTTTGTGGCTCTGTGTGGGGGATGGTCTTGGAATGGAGACAGTGCCACTGCCTGGCTTCTGAAAGTTTGCCTGACACTTACCCTGTGTGTCTGGCACCCTTCCAGTTGTTGCCCTGGTGCTGAATCCCAGAGAGGGTTGGTCTGTGTATGTTTTAAGTCCCTGTGGGCCCCCTAAGTGGGGTCTCCTGAAAATCTGGCAGTTTCTTGTGCTGCCCCTATCCTCACTTGTTTGTATAGCCAGAAGTTATGAGGATTTATCTTCCTGGTGCTGGAACCCTTGCCTGTGCGATCTGGCCCGGGGCTGGGATTGGTCGCTCCCAAGGTATCCCTCCCAATTTTTATCAGCACGCATGAATGTGGGACAGCCCATTCTGCAGCCGCTGCCTCTCCGTGCCACACCGCGTCTCCCCATCTCTCTGCCCATCTCTGTGTCCCTCCTACTTGTCTGGGTGAATGTAGCTTCTTTAAATCCTTGTTTGTCAGACTTCCATACAGCTTGATTTTCTGACGGTTCTGGGTGTTATTTATTTTGAGGTCTAGTTGTAATTCTTTTCTGTGGTTGCACAAGGAGGTGAAGCATGTTTATCTATTCCTCCATCTTGACAGGAAGTCCTTGATGATTCTGATATCATACAGAATAGGAGGGGTGCAGAAGACCAAAGTCTATGACTTTCACTGCATCTCAAATCCCAACAATTACATGGCCAGTTTATTGTATGTAAGCTGTAAGTAGTCATTTTAAAAACTGTAGTATTGTAGTGCAGGGTGCTTTATTCCAGATATATTTCATTCTCCACAAAGGCCAGCAACTATAGGAGACTGTTCTGCGTGGTGTGGGCCCAGCTCCCACTCAGAAAGGCCAGTGGAAAGCAAGGTCTGGTACACAGGACTCACGACCACAGATAGGTTCTCTCATGGGAAATCAGGCCTGCATTGTACCTAGGCTGCTATGAGGCTTGCTTTTTGCTAAAACTCCCTCACCCTGAATTGAGGCAGCAAACTTTACTGGAGTATCTTTAAAGTAACTTCCTAAATCTATGCTAAACCTTTCAAGGTTGAGTGTAACCAGTTCAACCACTTTTCCCTTTACATTTGCAAATATCCTTCCTTTTTGATGTGATTAGCAACATCCTCTCCTTTGTCTTCTGTAAAAGGTAACCACCTAAAATGAACCTGTGCATGGTAAATGAAGACCATCCTCAATGTCATGTGCCCAGAAAAGCAACAAAAGCCTGTCAAGGCAAGGGTCAGGGCGCTCTCCCCTTGAGAGAGTGGCTGTGCCGTCCCTTTTCCTCCACAGGATTTGGTAGTCTGTGTGAATTTGTCTCGTCTCAGCCACAGCGCCACAGACCCCACGGGTCGGGGTCCGCATCAAGCAATACCATCAAAAGTATTCAAGTTAAAATGCGTAAAAACCTAACCAAATCAATAATTTAAGGCCACTGAGGATGTAGCTCTGTGTGTTCCTTACTCCTCAGTTTGTTTTACTGTGTTTCTATTGTTTTTGTTTTGCTTCCAAGACTATGGGAATGCTCATGCAATGTCAAGATCTCAGAAGCACAGTTAGAGTGAACCGAACTGGTGGTGCTGCTGGTCAGTGGAATGCTCAAAGCAGAACTCTGGAGGGACAGAATATTGTCAAGACAGAGGTTCAGTGATAAAATCGGAGTGATGAGGTAGAATCTTGGTCTTTGGTTAAGATTGGAATGTAAAGTCAGAGCATGAATAGCAGGAAGAAGAGCTTCATGTTGAATCTCATGACTGGTTGAATCAGAGACTTAAAAATTGGTCAGGGAAAGAATTGGCTTTCAGCCTTTGGAGTAGCTGAGCCTTCTGGTGATGGACAGATGCCCCCAAGCCATGGGAAGGTGTGTGATACAGGGAACCAGGTAGATCCTGGTTATATAACAGAAGAGAATACGTGTGTGTGTGTGTATGTGAGTGTGTTTGTGTATGGGCGTAAGGGGACATACTTCCAGGCAGTATTTCAGGACAGAGGTTCAGAGCAGGCAGTGAATTTTGGGATTTTGGGTAGGGTCACCATGTTGCGGGTCCCCAAGATCTGTTGATTTGCTAGAAGGACTCCTAAGGACTCAGCATAAGGTTTTATTTACAACTAAGATTAAGTACAGGGAAAGAATACAAAGCAAAATCAGCAAAATGAAAAGGCACATGGAGTGTGGTAGAAACCAGGCTCAAGCTTCCAAGAGTCCTCTTCCCGTGCAGTGGCCCAGGGCACGCTTAATTCCTCCAACATTGAATTGTAACCCATGTATGGACATTATTTACCGGGAAAGTGCATTGGCAAAAATTTCAGGCTCCCAGAAGGAGAACAGTGTTCAGCATAAACTACGTGGTTTGTACAGACTGTTTAGGCATACTGAGCTGCTCTCATCAGCTAGGGAAGGGTGGGAACGCTCCTGAAATCCATGTTCTCAGACGCCAGCTAAGGGCCAACTTTGAAGCAGGTCTGTTTCTGTCTTTCTTTTTATTTTCATCCATAGTTTTTTTAAAATTGAATTTATTGGGGTGACATTGGTTAATAAAACCATACAGGTTTCAAGTGTGCAACTCTATAACGTATCATCTGCATACCACATTTTGTGCTCACCACCCAAAGTCAAGTCTCTTTCTGCTGCCATTTATCCCCCACCCACTTTCCCTCTGGCAATCACCAAACTGTTGTGTGTGTCTTTTTTTCTCTCATAATCTCTTCACCCTTTTCACCCAGCCTCCCACTCCCTTTCCTCGGACAGCTGTCAGTCTGTTCTCGGTATTTCTGAGTTGGTTTTTATTTTGTTTGTTCATTAGATTCCAAGTATGTGAAATCATATGGTATTTGTCTTTCCCTGACTGGCCTATTTCACTTAACATTGTACCCTCCAGTCCATCCATACTGTTGCAAAAAGTGAGGTTTCCTTCTTTTTTATGGCTGAGTAGTATTCCATTGTATAAATATACCAGTTTTTTTTTATCCACTCATCTACTGATGGGCACTTGGGCTACTTCCAAATCTTGGTTATTGTAAATAACAGTGCAATGAACATAGGGGTTCATACCATATTTTTTGTACCATAAGACACACCTAGGTTTTAGAGGAGGAAAATAGGAAAAAAAAAATTTGAAGCAAAAAATGTGGTAAAATATTTAATAACATAAATAACATAATATTTCACCAATGCGAGCCAGATAAGCTACATTTGGACTATAAGATGCACCCCCATTTTTCTCCTAAGTTTTGGGGATAAAAGTGCATCTTATAGTTTGAAAAATATGGTATATCCTTTTGAATTAGTGCTTTGTGTTTCTTTGGCTATAGTTTCAGAAGTGGAATCAATGGGCCATAAGGCAGTTCCATTTTTAACTTTTGGAGGAAACTGCATGCTGTTTTCCACTGTGGCTGCACCAGTCTGCATTCCCACCGACAGTGCCTGAGGCTTCCCTTTCCTCCACAGCCTCGCCAGCACTACTGATGACAGCCGTTCTGACAGGCACGAGGTGATATTTCATTGTGGTTTTAATTTCCATCTCTCTGATGATTAGTGACATTGAGCATCTTTTCTAATGTCTATTGACCATCTGTAAGCCCTCCTTGGAGAAGTGTCTATTCAGGTCTTTTGTCCATTTTTTAAAAATTGGATTATTGTTTTATGGAGTTGTTTGAGTTCTTTATAAATTTTGGATATTAACCCTTTATCAGATTTATCACTGGCAAATATGTTTTCCTATTGAGTGGGTTATCTTTTCATTTTGTTAATGGTTTTTAAAACTTTTAAAGAATTTTTAGTTTGTATAAAAACTTTTTAGTTTGATGTAGTTCCATTTGTTTAATTTTTCTTTTGTTTCCCTTGCCTAAGGAGATATATCAGAAAAAAATATTGCTATGAGAAATGTCTGAGATTTTACTGCCTGTGTTTTCTTTCTAGGATTATTATGGTTTCAAGTCTTACATTTATGTGTTTAATTCATTTTAAGTTTATTCTTGTATACGGTGTAAGAAGGTGGTCTAGTTTCTGTTTTTGCATGTATCTGTCCAATGTTCCCAACAGTATTTATTGGATAGACTGTCTTTATTCCATCGTATGTTCTTGCCTCCTTTGTCAAATATTTAGTGACCGTAAAAATGTGGGTTTATTTCTGGGCTCTGCAGTCTGTTCCATTGATCTATATGCCTGCTTTTATGCCAGTACCATGCTGTTTCGATTACTATGGCCTTGTAGTATAGTTTGATATCAGGAAGCATGATACTTCCTACTTTGTACTTTTTTACCAAGATTGCTGAGGCTATTTGGGGTCTTTGTAGCAGGTCTTTCTAAGGATAGCAGTCTACTATATTAAGCTCTTCTCTGCATAGCCACCTAAACCATAATTTTGTCAAAAACTGGCATGTCACCCCCACCCTGCCCCATGTCTTAGGGAGTCTTTCAGAACTGGGGGATTCTTATTTTGGGTGTCTACAAAGACTACCTTAAAATTATTTCTGCATGATGCTTCCTGGTGGGTAAAGAATCTCAGGCATTCTGGGTGTCGTGGACCCAGATCACATGCCTCCTGGAGTAGTACACCATGGTTTTCTGTTTAATGTCACTGATTGTCCTCCAGGAAGATTCTCTCTCACTAACCACATTCATGTAGGCTGTGGTGGGGAGGTTTCCAGCTTGGTTGGAGTGAGGCCGTTAAATTCCTCCCCCACCCCCACCATCTTTGTTTTTGTCTTTAAAGGCAGGGTCCATATGAGATTCCTATTTTTTGTTTTTGTTTTTATTTTTTAAATTATATTTTATTGTTTAAGCTATTACAGTTGTTCCAAAATTTCCCCCTTTGTCTCCCTCCGCCCAGCCCCACTGCCTCACCCTTTATCAGATTCATTCTTGAAAGCTCTAGAGTTCCTGAACAGGCACTTTGCACAGGATATAGTAGGTGCTTAGTAAATGTTTACTGAGTCACAAAGAGGCTTCCACATATCAACCACAAGGGTCTCACTTGAAGAGGCTGGCAGGCTTCAAATTTTGTGCTCAGAGACCCAATTGTTTTTGCGAATTTAAGACCACGAAGGAGAGAAAACCCTCAGCTGAGTCTGAAATGAAAATGTAAGCAAGGAGAGCTAAAAATAAATAGCAGTGTGGGATTCCTCAATTCAGGCAGTTTGTGACAGCGCTGTGTCATAAAACTCTAAGCAGTGCAGAAGAGGAACGAATTTAGAAGGTTTAATGAGGGGAGATTCTATAACTGAAAAACAAGCAAAAAATTGGAATGAAGTTTTCCTCCACCACAGTATGGTATTCCTTCCCCCGTCCTTCAGCTCCCTGGGCAACATGACATTCTTTCTTGCCTCTGAAATACAGCCATGTCACCCACCCCCGAGGGAGTGAAGTCCAGTGTGTGGGAAGAAGTCTCTGACCCTAAGCCCAGAGTGGCTGTTGAGAATGGCCCCATCTGCCTGGCCTTCTGGTTTCAGGGCATAGAGTCATCTAACTGGGGTATTAATGATGGAACCAACTTTTGAGTTATTAGTGGTTTTCAAAGCTATTTAGCTATAGTAACCTCACAAAATTGGATGCATAAATGCAAGATACTAGGCACATGAAGCAGAATTTTTGGTTGAAGCCAAGGTAGCTAACTGATTTGTTTCCTTTTCCAATGGCCCTGAGTTATATCCAAGGAACCCATGGGAGTCCTGCAGGGCAGGGCTGCCATGTGCAATTGTGCTGTTTATGCAGTAGACAGCCTGCACTCTTGCCCCAGAATACAGTTTGCAAAGATTGATATGCTCTAAGCCTCTCATTTATAGATAAGGAAATTGAGGCCTGGGGTGAGTTGCACAATACCAAGAAATTAGTAACAGAGGTGGGATTTGAACGCAGGAGCAGTGACTCCCAATGTATTGTTGTTTAACAGTCTTCCTGGCCTCTAGGGTCTCACTGGCCTACCCATACAAAAATAGTGTTAGAGCAGGAAACTGGGTCAGGTGTCACGTACTTCTGCTTACGAGAAGAAGCAATAGGAAACATCCTTGTGGTCGGCATGAGCTTTCAGAGATGCCTGCTTGGTTGGGCAACCAGCTAATCTTCAATCCTTTCTTTAAGCATTGATGGTAAAAGAAAAGCTGAGCAACGCTCTCACTACCGGAGCATTAGCTTTCCAATAAGAATTCTGTTAATACAACACTAATGCTTTCTAATAAAGTTACTGTTAATAAAAGACTATGAGCATGATATCAGCTGTGACTTTGCTGGCCACTGCGACTTTGTTTATGACTATGATAACTAGCTGCCAAGTACTGTATTAGATATTATTTTTGGGTTTTCCACCAAACTTTAGGATCCAAGGGGGCAGGATCTTTGCCTTTTCTGCTGTGCATTGTATCTTCAGTACCACATACACGGTTGATGCTGAGTAAATATCAGGAATTGTTATGAGCTGAATTGTGCCCCTCCTTCAAGCATGGCAGTGATTTCAACACACATGGTCTGGAATTTACACGTTTTGAGCGCAGCTCCATGTGATTCCCGTGTGAGCAAGTGTGGATCATGTCTGTGGAATGGGAATTCTCTAATAGGAATTTGGCAAAGATGTATCTTATAAAGTTCTGGCTTGCTGACCCCTGCATATTACTTTAACCTGGTCCTGCCTGCCACCGAACCTGAATTTACATCCAAATGCCCTGCTAATGAGTAATCTTACCCCTGTTCTGCTTAATCCCATGAATCATCAATCCAATGTAAATGTGTGCTAATGCCCCTGATAAAAACTCCAGCTGGGCAATCCGAGGGGCTTTTTCCTGAGATGGGAGGAATTAGCCACGTGGCCCCGGTCTCTCTTTCCCCGCGTGTCTCGGTATGAGATTCATACACGTGTTGGGTCACAGTCACCCACGGGTATCGGCAGGTTCGATTCACCCCCGTGTCATTCAAGTCCATATTATGAGCTGGATGGTGCTTCTTCCCCCGGTCCGTATGTTGAAGCCCTAATGCCCAGTACCTTAGACTGTGACAGCATTTAGAGGTAGGGCCTTTGAAGAGGTGATTGAGGTAAATGAGGCCACATGGGTGAGACCTAATCCAACATGACTGGTGTCTGTATACGAAGGGGGGATCACGACACAGACATGTGCAGAGGGATGACTAAGTGAAGACAAAGATGAGAAAATGGCCATCCATAAGCCAAGGAGAGAGAAACTTCAGAAGAAACCAACCTAGCTGATATTTGATTTTGGGCTTCTAATCTCTAGAACTACAAGGAAATAAATTTCTATTTTTTAAGCCACCTAGTCTGTGGTATTTTATCATGACAGTCCTAGCAAACTAATGCATGATTAAATACAGAATTCATAGTTAGGTGTGGTGTTTCTGAGTTTGTAGCTCTTACTACTGTTTATAATAACACATTTGATGTTCTTATAAAAAGAAAGATGATGGATAAAGACCTACTCATTCAGATGAGCTTCGATGGTTATTAATTCAAGATTACCTGTAATAAATCATGAGAATTTATTCTGTTTTGAAACACAAATTCCAAATTGGATATAATCTATAATCACTTCCTCCTGCATAGCCCCCGAACTTTTGCTGTTAAAATGTTTGGAAGGTTTTGGTTTCCTTATTTTAATTTTCACACAGCAGACAAAGAAGTGAGAAGCCCAGGTAACAGCATAACTGTAAGACTAATTACCATCTCAGATTATAATGAGAGGGGTTGACAGAATGATCTTGTACCCAACACTGTGAATATTAGGGCTTTGCTGCTGTCGCTGTTTTCCTAGAAGAAGCAGGTGCTTCCTTCTGTATCTAGTCTCCCAAAGTAACTTTAACTTGTTCACAACAGATTACACACAAAAAAGAGTTATATGGAGACTACACTCTTTGCCAACCATCTTGGGGCAGATAATTAGAGACATTGGCTCAGCTTGTTTCTGGCTGGTATTTTGCTGGAACTGAGCCTGCTTTTCAGGCTAGGAGTGGGGGAAGGATAAAGGGAAGGAAAGGGGCAGAGGCACAGACAGAGAAAACCTGCATAAGATATAGATTTAGAGAGCATCACACTTCACCCATCACCAATCCCCTTTTAATATTTAGGGCTTCCCTGAAAAGGGTCATATGGTTAAACAGGTGGCTCAGGATTGAAGTAAATCTAACTATATGACTTAGCGTGTGTTGCTACCCTTCTGTTTAAAGCCTTGCTTTCCTTAGCTGGAATGAGTACAACAGTAGTTTCCGCCTCGTAGGATTTTTGTGAGAATTAAATGAGATGAGTACAGGAAGTTAAGAACTTAATAAATTAAGTAGACTTCAGACGATGCTCAAATATTTGCAGGGATGGAGAATTTGCTAGCTTCATCCTTTCTTTGGTTCAGAACAATACACAGTAAACTCAGAGAGGACTGTAATTGGAGGCTCAGGTACGTTAATTTTAAATAATGGGGTTGCTGGTCCGCACACCCACAGGATTGCTGTGAGGATTAAATGTGAGAGTGCATAGGGAGTGCCTTGTAAACTGTGAAGTGCTATAGCAATTTATTTTATTTTTATTGCTCCCTTGAGACTGTGCAGAACAAAGCCCTGCAGCACAGTTATTCTCAAGTTTGTCCAGATTTGGACGTAGGAACGCTAGAATCCTCTAAACGTCTGTGAGTTGCAGTGTGTGTTCTTGGAACACGGTATCCTATGAAAAAATGGAAGACATTCATGGGGGAAGAGAGTTTCTTACTAAACAAGGCCTATAATACAATGTATTAAAGGTTCTGAAAAGTCCTATGCTAAAGAAATCTGTGGGACTTTGTTTTACCCAAGTTCATAAAATATATTTGTCCTCAGAACCCTTCTGCAGGGAGCACCCCTTCCCCTCTTGTAGGCCACTGTTTCGGAAATGCTCTCAACCTTTGACATATTCGAAGGAGCTCTGAGTGTCCTGAGTCTTTTCCTGTCTAAATATCATTCCTTTAACCATGACCCGTGGCTTTGAGTCTTTTCTTTTCCCACCACGATAATTTTTTCTCATGTGTCCCATGCATTTATATTTCCTTTTGTCTGATGTGCACTTGAGCAAACAATTCTAGGTGTGGCCTGACAATCAGACTAGACAGGGATAGACACACTCTAAGATTCTAGATTTGTGTGGAAAGAATGGAAGGGGGTGGTATCACACTTGTCATTGTCTCAACGGGCAGATCTCTCTGAATGTTTCGGGTCATGCTACCATGGTTCTTGAGTCACCCTGTTTTTGCAACTGAGAAGCGTTGATCTTGGTAGAAAAGCAAAGGTACTCTCTTTCTGTCTGGAAAGAAGTGGCCACTAGAGGGCAGTGTTGTCACAGGAAAAGACTTGGAAGCCTGGTTTCCTAGAACTTTCTGGGTGTTAAGCGTTCCCAGTGCTGTTCTGTGGAAGTGCTGTACGTCTTCCATTTATTTTCTTTTTCTCTTTCACTGAATGCCTTAGGGAATAATCAAAATGTCACCTGGCCCATCAAGGCAAGCACTGAGGAAAGGTGGAGGTCCTGGAGGGAAGATTCAGCTAGGACCTCAAAGAAGAAAGTGGTCTACGGATGTCAGCCCCCCTGGGGGTTGGCTGGGGCTCTTGTGTCGCCATCGTTCTTGTGTCCCTTGCTGTTGTTGTGCTTCTGGTTTAGAGCTTCAATTATTAGGAAAGATTCATTCTTGTCTTGAGCTGGAACAAACTTCCTTTAGGAGTGACAAATACACTAATGTCCCTGGAGTCAGGGTTTTAGAATCTGATCAAATTTTAATGCAAAGGGAAAGGGGACCTTTTATATCAATAAGTAATGAACTATTGTATATCGCGACTTAATCAATATACACAGTCGTCCTGTTGGTGAAGAGCAAAGGTTTAGCTGAGGCTGAGTCACATCTTGCACCTTCTACTTACCAGACGGAAAACTTGGTCAAGTTATTTCAGCTCTGTGAACCTCAGTGTCACTGACTACACATGAGGAGGAAGATTAGCTACCTTAAAGGATTATGAAGATTAAATATAACACATCAAATAAATGTAAAACATCTTGTGTAACAGTGGCTCTCAAAGTGTGGCCCCAGGGCTGGCAGCCTGGGCTTCACCTGGTAACGTGTTAGAAATGCAAATTTTCAGGCTCTGTTGAAAGATCTATTGAGTCAGAGGCTCTGGGGGTAGAGCTCAGTGATCTGTGCTCTGACAAACCCTCCAGCTGACCCCAAGGCATGCCAAAGTTTGAGAAAATCTTGTACAGTAACTGGCTTATAAATACTCAAAGTAATAGTATTTTATCATTGTGAGTATGAATTGTTGCCTAGAATACAGAATATGGAGTCCCTACTACAAGAGATGGGCAGGGTTGTTGGAAGAGCAAGGTGCTGAATGTGAAATGACCAAATAATCAGTGCGATTATTGACAACGAGAGGAGAAACTCTGTGGAGAGAGAGAAGATGCCTTTAGGACTGGTACGACCTGACAAGGCCGTGTGGTGGAGGTGGGCTTAAAGGGTGAATAGTGCTGAAGAGGCAGATGGACTCGAGTAGGGCATTCCGACTGAGGAAACGGCGGCAGCCATAGCTATGGCTTACAGGGGAGGACAGCCAAGGAGTGCTGAGTCAGCAGCTAGGTCAACATTTATTTAAAATTTCTGGCCATCTGGGCCAGGCACTAGACTAGCACTCTAGACGTGGAGATGACAAAACTCTGGGGCAATACATTCCTAAAGGCACCTTAAGAATTGCAGATTGGATCTCCTCCTCTACATCATAAATACCATGTATTGGGGACTTACTATGTATTAGACACTGTTCTGAGTACGTGAATCCGCTCACTTAGTTCTAACAAAAACCTATTGACACAAGTATTATGATTATGATTATTTCCATTTTATATATGAGGAAAACTATGGCTTAGAGAGACTAAATAAACTGTCACAAGTCATGCAAGTAATTCAGTGGAAGAGCTGGGAGCTGAACCCAGTTCTGTCTGATTTTAACGGGCTCTTAAGTAAGAGGTCAGTTCTTCTTGAGGGCTGGAGTTTTCGTGCGGCAGAGCCAATAATGCTCACCCAATACTGCATTTGCTTCTCTACAGTCCCCAGCCCTCTGTGCAGGTAGGTGAGCCCACACAACTCATTCAGGTCAAAAATGAGAGAGAAGGTAACGCATCACTTCTGGGCTCGGGCATTGCAAAAACCCTGTATATAATCCCCCAGCCTCTCTTCCCCTGCATGGGCTGCCCAGAGGGACGATTTGTGTCCTAGATCACCAACCCTTTGTGGGCCTGAGTCCCTGCATAACTCTGTGGAGCAGTGCCCCCTGGAGATCTCTGATGGATATGCAGCCTTAGGCAAGAACTATACTTTGGCCAATTTAAGAGGCTGTGATTTTGGGGGTTGTTACTACAGCAAAAACTCAGCCTATGCTAAGTTTATAAAAGAGGATAAAATTAGGTATGCAGAACAGAGAAAATCTTGCATTTTGGCCTAAATATTTTCCAATGGAATTGTAGGCAAGTTAAATCTTGAAAGTTTTTTTCTTCAAGAAGTAGAAACTTTTTTATCTGTCTCTTTTAGGAACTGAGTTAAAGGTAGACGTAACAGTGTATACATAATTTTTTTTTAAAGCTAATACTGTTAGAAGTGTTCTTTCCAGTTTGATAACTGAGACTAATCCATCCCAGGAGTCTGAAAAATTCAACTTCTTGAGGTTAATTCTAAACTTTACAGGCTTGTTTATATACATAGAATCAATACACACACATTTTTACACGCCAAAACAAGAAACACACAGACAAGAAACTGTCCTTCATGTGCTCATGTGCCCTAAATGTTAGTCTGGCAAAATGTGATTACCTTAGACGTTTTCTCCTACTCGCCCCGGGGAATGTCTTCAGAGTTCAGTTCCACAAGCAGCACTTGGTCTTAAAGTCTATATCCAGGCCTTTCTCTCCACTTTTGGCAGATGCAATGCGACAGCACTGCTCTCTATCTGGCCGTGGCATGGGGACGGTGTACCTCTTTTAGGTCACCTTCTCCCTAAAGAATAGTCCGGGAGCGTCCAGATTCTTGGTGTGAGCTTGGAGCTCAACAGAGGTTGATAGGATCCCTGAGCTAGCTGAGTGATTCTTTGTTATTTATTTTTAGTGTCAAATTTATAACAAGAAGCTCCAGGGCCTTGAAGGAAATATCTCTGAAAAGAACAAAGATCTACTATGGTAGATCATTCTGCCAGGTAAAAGTTCAAAAGCCAATTGCCTAGGGCAAGTGAAAGAGTGGGAGAAGGAGATATTATTTAAACATTTATACATAGACACAAACTTGTATTCATTTATATGAAAATCTATGACCAGGAAAAATCACATTTTAACAATGAGTTTATTTATAAAAAAACTTAATGTGAAATTATTTACTTGGTTTTCACAAGGCAAAAGTTCATTGAGATGTGAAATGCTAAGAGGCAGCTATATTATTAAATAAATATGCTACAAAGGATGGGGTAATCTCTTGTCCAGTCTATGTAAATTCTTGGCCAAATAGCATTAGAAAGTCTAGGATAGAGGCTGGGTGTGTTTGAACTAGCGTGGCAGAGGGGCCAGGAAGGCATGGCATCAGGTCTTGGGCCAGGGCATCCTTCACATGTCACTTAACATCAGTGGGTGTCAGTACCCTTATCTGAGAAATGGAGAGTCAACTATGTATTCAATAAATATCCATGCGTCTTGAATTTTCTAAATGCTGGGGATACTGTGGGAGACTAAGATAGCTTTGGTCACGCTCTCACATAAACAAATAAATAAACCAGCTAATTTTTGTTATTAGTAGCGCTAAGAAAAAAAATAACCGATTGAAACGATAGAAAACGAATGACTAAGGGGTAAGGAAGTAATTTGGATTGGATTTGAATGACAAGAGAAGAAAGCTTGCCAGGTTCTGGTGGGGCTGGGGTGGGGCCGAGGGAACCGGTGAGCAAAAGTGGAGTGGGAAAAGAAAGCAATGTGACTGAAGCAGGATGGGCGGGGAGGGGCAGAGGTAGGAGATCTGCAGAAAGAGACTGGCAAGCAGCAAATGACTGAGGCCATGCAGACAATGGTGAGTTCTTGGACTTTATTCCAAGTGCTATGGGAAGCCATTAGCAGGGTTAGGCAGGGGAGTGACAGGATCAGATCTGCATTTTTAAAAGCCTCATTCTGGCTACTTGTTGAAAATAGATTATTGAGGAGACAAGAATAGGAACAACGAGACAAATTAGGAGGCTTTTCTAGTGTCTTGAGATTACATTTGGATCAGGGGAGGCAAAGGAATTTTAAAATGAGGCACCCTCGTATCTGGCTGAAATCAAACATCCCTCCTCTCCTCACAACTGAAAACTCACAGGGACCAAGAGTGTTCACTATTTGAGATGCATATTCTGTTTATTGATTCTGAGATGAAGTATAAAGTTATCAAGGCTTATTATTAGTAAACGTCTCAATCGTGGTGTAAAGAGTGATGGTTCCTTTTCTTAGATATTGATTTAGCAAGGAAACAGAAATCACTTGAATATTTAATGTAGAAGAAGGTCTTTCATGGAAACAATTGGATGCATGTGTGACAGAGGACTGGATGCCAGGCAGGGGACAGTGAAGCAACCAGAGATGAGAGTAGTAGGAGGGAGGCCCTACCCCTAGGCTCAAGGACAAAGGGAGGGGGTGGTACAGCTGGAGCCCAGGGACTGGGGTCGCCTGAGGGCTTGTCTGGCATGAACTAGAGGCATGGCAGGAGATGTAGGCACTGCGGGGGATGCTTGGGAGCAATATCCTGGCTGCTCTTACTTCCGCCTTTCATTCTTTTGCCAACGTCTCCCGCTGGTCGAAGGCATAAGGAGCAAGCTGAGTGGGAGCCTAGAACACAGGTAGAATGGAGCAGGAGTGTGAGAGGAGAGGACCCAGGAGCAAACAGACTCAGGATGGAATGCATCCCAGCCTTCTGCCTCGGAATTAAAACGCAGGTGGTGCCATTTAGAGTTAGGGAAGAATGGACAGTAGAGGCAAGCAACCCCCTACAATTAATTGCCTTACTTTGCTGTCAAGTAGCAGTCTGATGCATGTCCCTGATTGGTGAGTGGCTTTTCTCCATGGAGAAGTTCAGGGCCCCACCATACCTTGGGCTCAGAGTCCTGTTCATCTAGCCAGCAAGCAGGGAAAGAAAGGCTGGAGAAACTTCATTAGTTTCTTTAAAAAAAAAAAATTAAAAAAAATTTATTTATCTATTTTTAGAGAGAGGGGAAGGGAGGGAGAAAGAGAGGGAGACAAACATCAATGTACGATTGCCTCTCACATGCCCCTTACTGGGGACCTGGCCCGCAACCCAGGTATGTACCTGTTGCAGGCCAGCCTACACCCGGTCCATGAGCACTGATTTGCGGGGAACTAGCCCATACCCATTTCTCGGCAGGGTCGGATATGGGCAGGACGCCACTGCACAGTGGCAGGCGACCAGGGGCAGTTCATTCGAAATCTAGCTTATGGCTTACATGATGTGGCTGTGGAAATACTCATTGACCTCTGAAAAACAAAGGCCTGTTCCCCCACCTAGAAGGGGTTAAGAAGAGAGATTAAGCCATTTAGCAAACCAGCAACCTGAACACTAAAAGCAGAAGCAACTGCTAATTGCTAGAGAAGCCGTTTACTAAGATATTTCTAAACAGTTCTTTCCAAAGCCAGAAATTTACTACTGAGCAGGAATGTTTATTACTAGGAAAGTTAGGAAGTTTTTAGCTGAAAATAAAAGATTTTAGTAAAAGGTTAAACAAAACAATAGATTCACATCTCAGAAAAATGTAAACAGAACCTTCCTGTCGCCTGATAGGCAGCCAAACATCCAAGCTCTAACAAATGTAGTTAAAGAATGTCTTTGCCTACGAGTCAGTCCTCTTGAATCTCAAAGGTACAAAGAGCAACCTCTGCATACATCTTTAACTCAGAGAGATTTAAGACTTTGAAAGTATATGTTTAGCCATTAACTAGGACCTAGAGTTTTGTAGTTTAATACTGTTTCCTGGCTAATAGATAGATTAGCAAGCCTCCTTATCATACCATCCATTTGTTTAAGCCTAGGTGAAAATTAAAGTACTCTTGCATGTCAAACTTTTAGAGCTGTTAATGATTTGTAGTTGTCTCTACTGATTGTAAAAAGAAACCTTTTAAAAATAAAGAAAATCTTGCTGTGGTAGTTCAGTCAGTGGGAGAGAGCAAAGACTCCTGACTGGGCCCCTGCATTCTGAAAAAGAGTGTTGGACTCATTTCATATCGCCTTGCCGTCTCTCCTTCGGAGCTACCCAACCCCTAAGAGGTTGCAGTAAAGCTGGACTTCTGCATGTACCCTGACTGGAAGTCGAACCAGTGACCTCGTGGTTCACAGGCCAGCACTCAGTCCACTGAGCCACACCAACCAGGGCTCCATCAGTTTCTTTATTTAATCCTTATAACAACTATTATGTAGGGGGCACTATTATGCAAATGGAGAAAGTGGGGTACTGAAGGTTCATAAACCCATCTAGGGTCACAAAACTAGTAGGCGATGGAACCTAGCTCTTTGACTGAAAGAATCAGGACTTCGTAAGAATGGTGATCAACAGCAAATTGGCAGTTGATACATTTCTGAGAGTGGCTTACATCTCAAAGAAGAGAAAGAGATTTCAAAAAACATCCCAAGAATCCTAAATCAATAGGATGAAGTTGAATATGGGTATATATATATACCTACACTTAAACTCAAGAAAGCTACTGTGAAAATGTGATGTTTCTGTTCTTGGATCTTTGTGTAGATGTATACTTGTGTTCTGTTTCTCGATTGATAGTCATTTCTAGAAATAAACAAGTTATAAATTAAAAATAAATGCCTATGTGCATATTGGATGAGAAACACCTGTTTTGTTTTTTCAATCCTCACCTGAAGATGTGTTCCTTGATCCTAGAGAGAGATGAAGGGGGAGAGAGAGTGCGCTATGGGTTGTCTCTCACATGCCTCCTGACTGGGGATCAAACCTGCAATGTACTTATGTGCCCTGACTGGGAATTGAACAGTGCAGCCTTTTGGTGTAAGGTTTGATGCCCCAACCAACTGAGCCACCTGGCCAGTACAGGGACACTTGGTTCAATAGCAACCTACAAGAAATAGATTTAAAACTTTTAGAAAGACTACAAACTTATTATGAGTCAGCAGTGTGAGGTGGCTTTCAAAAAAAAAAAAAAATAACCTTCTATCTTGAAGTCACATCAACAAAAGCGAAGCATCCCAAAGAAGCCAGGTGAAGTTTCTCTACTTTGGCCCCACCTCAACTGTTGGTTCTTGAGTGTCACACTTTAGGTAGGATGCACAAGAACTAAGATGTGTCCCAAAGAGGCAACAGTGATGGAAAAGGATCTTAAATCCATGTCATCTGAGGCTAGGTTAAATGTAGGAGGAGGCGAGCTAGAGGGGATGTGATCTGGAGAAATAATAGAATGAGCAGCAGGTTTTCTCTGCAGGGCTCCAGGGGATGAACCCTAGAGATGGAAACTGAAGTATTCCAGCCCAAGGTAAAGAAGAATTTTGTAAAACAATGGAATGGGCTAATGGGCTTGGTTTCCAGCCACTGGCCTTTTTCAGTCCCTGATATACAAATGGATTCATCCCACTGCAGGCCATTTGCATATGATTTCCCTCTGCCTGAAGGTTTTTTCCATTTCTGTTTGATAATGGCCATCCTGACAGGTGTGAGGTGATATTGTGGTTTTGGTTTACCCTTCCCTGATGATTAGTGATTTGATATGAAATAAAGTAGTAATGAAAACCCTTTGAACAGTGCCTGGCGCATGGTGAACACTCCATCCTGCAGTGGACTCGCTGGTCTGCCTTACATATTTGTTCCTGACAAGTGACACAAAAAGTCAGGCAGCTCTTTGGAAACAACCAGTAATTGCATCTCTATTTCTTCAGAAAGAAGGGATTGAGTGACTCTCTCCTGTATCACCTTTGCACCAAGAGGACGCCATTGTGGTAACAAGAATGTAGTGATCTGTGAGATTTATTCTACCATGCTCGTGCTGGAGAGCACCTCTCAGGGCTTTTCAGATGTCTCTGGAAGAGAACTAGGGTATTACGTATCTACTCCTTATAGCTACAGCTACATTTCAGTGCCGGCTTGACATGAGAGTGCACAAATGGGAACATTTGCATAATGCATTGAATTTCCAGTTAAACCTTAATGCTAATTGGTTGAACTGGATTGTCCCATAGGAAATGAAGATAAAATGAGTGTTTCTTTGAGTCTGATGCTATAAAATGTAAAGCAATTTTGGGGAAAAGGTTTTGTCTTTATTTAGTCCCCTCATCTATTCTGCTTTCATAACCTTTCCAGTTAGCTAATGTGCACCAAAATTTCCCAAGGAATAAGCACTCGCCCATGTGTCTAGAGTCTCAAGGACCCGAGCAGGCCCTATGATGAGCTCCTCAGTGTAATCTTGCATTTTCCTTGTGTTTACCTCCCTGATGAAGAAGGCAGCAAACTTCCATTTTAATGTACCACTAGAATAGAAATCTGTGTTTATTAAGATTTTTATAGATAGATTAAGTAACCAGTTATTTCAAGCAATATTTATAACAGTAAAGTAATTTGGATAATCTCTTATTGAAAGAGGTCTCTCTCTCCCCCTCTCACTCTGCTGTGTTGGGCCCCTTTAAAGGTCTTCAGCTCTGAAAAAAGATTATGTCTATCTCCACCTTAATCTCTACGTAGGATTCAAAGTAAAAACAACACTAACCTTTAAAACATGTATGATTATCTCCCATATGGGAGTTCATGTACACAGTTATTAGTAACAACTGTATCACTAATAATGTGACACAGTTATTAGTTGTAGTCACCATATGTTAGATTCCCAGAAACTATTCATCTCATAACTGAAAGTATGTACCCTTTGATCAACCTTTCACATTTTCCTGAGCTCCCCCAGACTCTGGAATCTACCATTGTATTCTCTGCTTCTGTGAGTTTAACTTTTTCAGATTTGACATATGAATGAGGTCATGTGGTATTTGTCTTTCTGTGTCTGGCTTATTTCACTTAGCATAATGTCCGTCAAGTTCACCCATGTTGTCACAAACAATAGGGTTTTGTCTTTCTTACTGCAGAATAATATTTAATTGTATATACTAGATCTGTCCCCAAAAAGTCCAGCCTTTGTTAATATAACTTGGCAGCCAAGGAGAATGGACTGGAATGCATGTGCATGAACAATGACAACTTCACTCCACTAGTAAGTAAGTGGGGGCAGTAGACACTATTGAGCAAGCATGTGTACTGTGTAGCCCTCGTATTCAAAATGACTGAATGAGTAGAGCAATAAATCTGCATCAAACTTTGTGTTAAGCTTGAGCATTCCTCCACGGAAACTATTCAGATGATTCAGAAGGCTGCAGCTATGGGCAACTGGTGATTAGCAGCTTCACCACGAGAATGCATCCCATCTCATACAGAGATTTTTTGTGAAACATCAAATCACCCAGGTAACTCAGCACCCCTACAGCCCAGATTTGGTGCCTTGAGATTTCTGGCTTTTCACAAAACTAAAATCACCTTTGATAGGGAAGAGTTTCAGACCATTGATGGGATTCAGGAAAATACGACAGGGCAGCTGATGGTGATTGGGAGAACTGTGTGGGGTCCTAAGGTGCCTACTTGGAAGGAGACTGAGGTGTTATTGTTCTGTGTACAATTTTTCTTGTATCTTGTATCTTCTTCAATAAATGTCTCTAATTTTTATATGACATGGCTGGATACCTTCTGGGCAGACCTCATATATCACATTTTCCTTATCCATTCATGTAGCAGTGATTTCCACACGTGTGTAAACACACAGTCCTGAGAATCTACACGTTTTGAGCACAGCTCCGTGTGACTCCTGTGTGAGCAAGTGTGGATCATGTCTGTGGGATGGGAATTAATTTGGCAAAGGTGTATCTTAAAAAATTCCGGCTTGCTGATCTCTTTCACCTGGTCGTGTCTGCCACCAGACCTGAATCAACATCCCAATGCCTTGCTAATGAGTAATCCTACCCCTGTTGAATTGCTAATGCCCCTGATAAAAACCCTGGCTGAACAAGCCAAGGGGCTTTTTCCTGGGAATGGGAGGAATCAGCCACGTAGCCCTGGTATTACTTTCCCCGCGTGTCACGGTATGACACGCACCGAGTCACGGCAACCACGGGTGTCGGCAGGCCCGACCTACCCCGTGTCACATTCATCCATCGACAAACATGTAGGTTGTTTCCAAGTCTTAGCTATTGTGGATGCAAAGAACCTGGGAATGTACATATCTCTTTTGTATATATCCAGAGTGGGATTGCTGGATCTTATGGTAGTTCTACTTTTCATTTTTTGAGAAACTTCCATACTGTTTTCTATAATGGCTGTACCAATCAATTTACATTCCTACCAACAGTTCACAAGGGATTCTTTTCTCTACACTCTTGTCAACACTTAGGTTTGTCTTTTTGATACTAGACATCCTAACAGGTGTGAGGTGATATCTCATTGTGGTTTTGAGTTGCATTTCCCTGATGGCTAGTGGTATTGAACACTTTTGGATATACTGCTGGTCATTTGCATGTTTTCCTTGGGAAAATGTCTATTTGGGTCATTTGCCCATTTTTAAATTGAGTTATTTCGTGTTTTTTGTTTTTGAGTTATATAGATTCCTTATACGTGTTGGATATTAACCTCTAATCAGATATATGGTTTACAAATATTTTCTCCCCTTCCATAGGTTGCGTTTTCTCCCCTTTCTCATAGGTTGCGTTTTCTTGTTTCCTTTCCTGTGAATAAGCTTTTTAGTTTGATGTAGTCCCACTTGTTTATTTTTGCTTTTGTTGTCCATGATCTTGGTGTCATATCCAAAAAATATCTTTGCCAAGGTTAATGTCAAGGAGTGTTTTCCCTATATTTTCTTTTAAAATTACTTTACTGTTGTTCAATTACAGTTGTCTGCATTTCCCACTCCCCCATTCCCCCCCCACTCCAGCAAAACCCACCTCCCTCCCTTCCACCTTCCCACTTGGTTTTGCCCATGTGTCCTTTATTTATTTATTTATTTTTTAAATTTAATTTTATTTTTGTTCAATTACAGTTATTTGCATCCTCTCCCCTCCCCTCCTCCCTTCCCC
>PVJI01020637.1:0-28605 GCA_004026765.1 Micronycteris hirsuta | reverse complement strand
AGGGATTCAGTACCTTTCCCCAGTGACTTAGAGAAAGGCAGGAAGGAAGAAAGGAGGGAAGGAAGAAGGAAAAAGACAAGCAAGCACTGGGTCCAGTGAATTAAGAGAACAGGGAGTTGTGAAACTCTCAGTGTGAAAAACAGACTTTCCTTTGAATGCCATTCCAAAAGCTACACAGGACCACCCCTAAGGCTGCAACACCGCTGTTTTACATCGAGAGTCTGCCTTCCCCAGCATGGGCATTCGATGAGACAGCCTTGCAGGCTGTCCTAACTAGCAGCCGCACGGTTCTGAAGACATCAGACTGCCAGGCGCGTCGGTCTGCAGGTGACTAGGGCTCACCAAGAAAGGGCCCGAGCACATCAGCACCTCATTGTGAACACCACGCCCCGCGGAAGGAGAGACGCAGCCGCCGTGCTCACTCTGAACACACAAGATGACAGAAGCGTGGCCCACCTGCAGCGGGGCCAGGGGACCGCACTGACACCACTGCTCTTGCACACGCGTGAAGACAACACCTGGAGCCCCGGGCCAGGATGCCGCGGGCAGGCAGGCTGAGGGCAGCCCTGCTTCTCGACGACGAAGAAAGGGAGGACAAGGCCCGACCTTAGTCACGTGAGCGAGCTGATATGGCCTGGTTTCTGACGTGTCAGTCAAGGATGTGTCTTCTAACGTAATGTGCCGCCAACACGTCTGACACGGACCGTTGGGGGGCGCCTTTTCCCGCACCCCGGTGACCGAGCCCGGGCTTTCTCCAGCAGCTTCGCTGCGGCGACCCACTACGCAACTGAGTGTACAGTGCACGAGGCCATGAGACGGAACATGAAAATCGGAGAGTAAAACAGTTACCTTCAATACCCCCGAGAGGACGAGAGGGAGGACTGCCACCTTACAGCTGTCAAGAGAGGGATTAATTTCCAGTCATCTGTTTCCCCCACCGGATATAGTGAGGCTGCGGGAATAAAAGGCCATTGTCTCTCCCCACTCACTTCGAGAGCTGGTGGGAAGGTGCAGATCGCTGGGAGTCCCTGGGCCTCGGGGACCCTCCGCGTGGAGACCCTGGCGCCTGGAGAAGGCTCGGCCCCCGTCAGCGCCGTCAGACGGGCGGCGTAGAGCTGTGCTGTCAACGCGGATTTTCAATGTCTGCCCCACAGAGGGCCTTCCGTCTTCTAACACGTACCAGATGGCATTCCATCAAGAAAAGAACACTTACACTAGCTAAAAATACACGTCTAAAGGAATATTACCGATTCCTGGGTCTCCTCATAAGCCAACACGGACTCCATTAATGTCTGTAAGTGAAACTACAAAACAGCTAAACTGCACTGCTGCTGATTCACTTTAACCTCCCCCACACTGACACTTTTGCCGGGGGTCCGGTGCGGTGACCGCGGACACCAGCCTCGCCATCCCCGGGAACTGCTTCTGCAGGAACTCTCGGCTCAGAGGCCAAGACCGCAAAATGACAACGTCCTTCAGGAGTGGCGTGTGCATGCACATTTAAATTGACAAAAACACGTCATGTAAACACGCAAAAATACGTAACAACAGACATGGCAATAACAAGTTTAGACACACACGTGCGTTCACGAATGCATCTACACGCACAGTGTGTGTACAGACATGTGTGTGCACAGACATGTGTGTGCTTCTGTCAGACAGAGACGACAGACATCACGGGGCACGTGACAACTCTGAAATGCATAATGGTATGGGAGACTTAAGTGGGATCTGAAAATAATGTTAACTCTTAATTTATGTTAGAGTTATGAATTTACTTCTCATATATTTGAAATTATATGCAACCATTCTAGAAGTATTGCAAGTATATCTCAAGTTTTTCAGAACTTCAAGGAAGAGAAAGGAACAAGCGCAACCACAGAACATGCTAACCAGCCACAGCAAACGTGAGGAAGAAAAACCGAGTTGGGGGTGTCACGCTCCCCACACCTCACGGTGTGTCCTCGGTACCGCCAGGCCACAGCCATCAGACCGGCAAGGCACCGGCACAAGAACAGACACACAGGCCGATGGAATCGGGCCGAGAGCCCAGGAATGAACCTGAACTTACACACCGACTAACCTGCGACAAAGGGGCAGGAACACTGAGCGGGGAACAACACTGTCCTCAGTGACGTGGAGGGAAAACTGGCATGTTTTTGACACATGCGAAAACATGAAGCTGAACCACCTTTTTACACTGGGCACAAAAACACACTCAAAGTGGACTGCACACTCAAATGTGAGACGTGAAACCATGCGGACCCTGGAAGGAAACATCAGTCTCAGCAACAGGGTTTCGGACTTGTCCCCTCGGTCAAGGACCACGAAAGCAAAAATGAACAAATGGAACCACTTCGAACTGAAAAGCTCTTCACAGTGAAGGAAACCATCAACTACTGAAGGGAGAAAATATTTACCATCAGTAAATCTGACAAGTGGTTAATACCCAAAATATATAAAGAACGTATACAACTCAGTACCATAAAACACAAACAATCCAATTTAAAAATGGGCCAACGGCCTGAACAGACACTTCTCCAAAGACATACAAATACCCAACAGACAAATGAAAAAACGTTCAACATCACTCGCCGACGGGGAAATGCCAGTCAACGCTGCGATGCACTGACCCGCCCCCCGTCAAACTGGCTGCCATCGGAAAATCAACAACCAGCAAGTGCTGGCGAGCACAGGGGGCAGCGGGCGGGGGGGGGGGTCCTGTGCGCTGCGGCGACTGGGAAGCCAGTGTGAAGGTTCTGCGGACAATTTAAAATAGAACGGCGTAAGACACAGCAATGCTGCCTCTGGGCATTCACCCGCGGAAATGAGAGCCCGACTTGAAAAGACACACACGCTGCCATGTTCACGGCCCGTTGCGGGCAATGGCCGGGGAGCCGCACTGCGGAAGCAGCCCAAGTGCCCGTCGACGGACGAGCGGGTAAAGACGTCGCTCACTCATACTCACACTCGCATACAAACATGAATCGGCCACAAACAGGAATGGAATCTTGCCTTTTGCAACAACAGGCATGGACCTAGAGGGCATTATGCTAAGTGAAGTAAGTCAGACAGAGAAAACCATGTATTTTCCCACATATATGTGGAATCTAAAACCAGAGCAAACATGTAAACACAGACAGAAACAGACTCAGACACAGAGAAGGAACTGACGGCTGACGAGGGCGGGGCGGCGGGGCAGGTGGGGTGGAAAGGCGAAGAGATACAAAGGTCTGATAGTAAAATAAACCAGCCCCGTGGACGTGGGCTCAGCACGGACCACACAGCCAATGATGTTGTCGCAGCTTCGTGTGGTGACAGCTGCCACTGGACTTTCTGTGGAGGTTGCCCTGGAAGGAGTGCAGGTCCCCAGTCACTGCTGTGCGCCGCCTGGAACTAACAGCACGTGGAATGTCCACTGTACGGCAATAAAAAAGGAACACATGTTCTGATTACATAAAACCTGCAAGACCCGTATTCGCTTTCACTCCCTAGAATTCTTCCACTTCAGAAGATGAACCCAAAGCTATCGTTTTGTTCCCTGAAACTCTGGGGGTGTACACACAGCCAGGGTTCACTGTTCTTTCACAACGAAGGTGTGGAAGAACTTCTCGCCACGTGCAGACCTCGTCTGACCGCGGAGCTGGGCGGCGGATCTCTGTCGGACAAACTCTACCGCACGCGGGCAAAAGTGAATCGCAACCTACGCCTTGCAAATGACCTCCAGAGCTCAATGGTTTCGAAAGTTACGAGAGCTGAGTCCCAAGCAGGCAGAGCCTCAGCGTCCCCCTCCGCACACGAGGCACCGTGTGCCGCGGCCTCTGAGTCTTCTCCAGCCCAAACCCACGGCGGCCCAGCCAGCCGCCATCACAGTCTGCGCCACGATGAAGCTCGGCCCCGTGCGCAGCGCTGAGCCCACGCTCATCGTGTGGAGGGACTGAGAGGACAGGTGTTAGCAGGTGAGCTTCGTCCTCCATCATCCCCTGCTCTTCCTGGGAGAAGGTGAAGCCGTCTGTCTTCTCAAGCCACGGAAACGGACCCGAGGCCCCAGGAGAGGTGCTGAAGGCCCCCCGCATCTGCCATGCCTCCAGTTACTACGTGCGCCGCGGCCGCTTCCCAGTGGGCCCTCCCTGCCCTTCCGTTAGCAAATTGCTGGCTTGACTTTCCCTAAATGAGATTTACAAATTATACCTCTTACTGATTCTTTTTCGAAAGTACATTTTCCTAATATTTAATTTATAAATCATTTCCCAGATGAATTAGTAAGAAATGGTAGGAGGCGGCAGATGGGTTTCCAACGAGAAAGCATCGTGCTTGCTGTTTACGGGGAGGCCTCATTAAAAAGGCATCGAGGGGAGGCAAAATGAAAACCGCCTTGTGAACCCCGGTAATTGGCCTCGGGGGACGCGTGGCTCCGAGGTGCCCCCACAGGAGCACCCTCGTCCGCACGAGGCACCGGGAGGAAACGTCTGCCGGGTGATTTACTCTGCGGCCAAGTTCCTTGTGATCACACAGAAAACAAAGCAGAAAAGTAAGCGCTACTTGATTTCAGATGTTTTCTCCAAAAAGCGATGTTTTTTCATAGGATGTCCATTCCAATGTCTTGGAACTACCTGCTGCTCATAAATGAAGCAAATTTAAACAAACGTGTCTCAGTGTCTCTCATGTAGATAGACATGCACACACACACATATGGTATGTGTTCGTATTTACATACGTGTTATTAATGGTATGGTCGTCAATACTTTAGATGCATCGCTTAGAGATTATTTCATGAAGGTCTGTCATATATAGTGAGTAATCATTTAATTCACCAATTTCTGAAGTGCTGACTTTTCTTAAAGACATTCCCTTGTGGTGATGGGGACTTTTCACACCTCCATTTGCTTGTGATCCATCAGACACCCCATCTGACACGCTGACTGATGTGGATGACCAGCTCCCACATGTCACACTATTTCCAGCTTCTGGGGACCCAGAAGTATCAACCCACATGACAGATGAGGAAGCAAGCCACCAGATGTGGCCGAATGATGCATGAGATGAAGAATGCTAAAATATAGACGCTTCGCCCAAATCCCACTCCAGTGTTCTTCATACTGTTTTATTTTATAGTTCTTCTATGTTTTAAGACCTCCTTCCCTACAGTGAGATAGATTTATGGCAGTTATGTTCCGAAAGTTATCAAATCTTGGTTGATCCATAGATCAAGTGGTGTATAAAATGGATTTGCAAAGGAAAAAAAAAGAAAGAAAACCCTTGAAGTATGTCAAATCTCAGCATGATTCCTTAGATATATCTGTGTTTCTCCAAAGCTGCTTGACAACTGATTAATCTCAACTTTTTCCTCTTTGTTTTGAGCTAAACAGGTTACAAGTAAAAATAACATCCTTCTCATGGACCTTCTCTCTAGATGCAATTTAAGAAAAATAAAATAAATTGAATATATTTGGAGGAGGTCTGTCATTTAAAGAGAACATAAATGGGAAGATTCAGAATAACATGGTAATCCCAAAGTTTCAAGTCAGTAAAAAGAACATTAAGTAAGAAAAGTAATACCAAGATCCTACCACAGTCCTCATTATGGGTTGAATTGTGTCCCCCCAAAGTCATATGTTGAGGTCCTAACCCCCAGCATCACCGGATGTGGCCTATCTGGAAATAGGGTCGCTGCAGATCTAATTAGGTGCAGTGGGGTCATCCTGGAATAGGGCGGGCCCCTAATCCAATGTGACCGGTGTCCTTTTATGACGGGGAAGTTTGGATGGGGACACACACACACCCCGCCACACAAAGATGAAGGCGAAGGCGGAGATCTGGGTGATGCTCACGCAGGACAAAGCACAGCAAGGACGCCCAGCAGGCCCAGAGCTGGGAGAAGAGCCTGGGGCAGGCTCTCCCTTTCTGCTTCAGGAGGAACTAACCCTACACACACCTCGAATTCAGATTCCTGGCCTCCAGAACAGAGACAATACATTTCTGTTGTTGAAACCGCCGGTGGGCACAGTTTGTTCCGCAGCCCCAGCAAACTAATCCAGCCCTTCACTCGGGAGAGAGATACATGGGAAGTACTGCAATTACAGTCACCCCACTTAAAGACATTCAAATGCCCTATGCACGTGGGATTCCTAAAAACCCTTGAACCACAGAGAAGGTGGGAACATCATTGCTGCTGCATTTGACCACAAACTAGTGGACATCGGACAGTTTGAGAGGCTTGTTTAAAATCAAAGAGGCGGAGGAGCAGAGGCGTGGACGCGCAGCCTGTACGCTGGCCTCTGCGTCCTGCCCCACGCCACGTGGTCAGTTTCCATCAGCCTCAGTCCCTCTTCCTCCCCCTAAACTCAGAGGGAGACTCTACCTCACAGAAATGGTAAGAAAGCTCAGCCTTCAGACTGTTTGGGACACGGTAAACCCCCACTAAATTCAGCTGCACGGGGTGTGGGGGCCGCACCCTGAAGCAAGGGTCCAGCTTTCCTGGCCGGGCAGCTTCCACAAGCCCGCCGTCTCGACGGGTTTGCCGAAGCAGGGACGCCGCGGAGCACACGTCACGGAGTGTACCTCGGGACGCCTTCCCACGGCAGCCCACGCGGGTTCTCTGCTCCGGCGGGAGCTCTCCCACCTCTCAAATTCCCGGCCTCGCTCCTCTGAGAAATACTCAAAATCCGGGCACTGTTTTGCTAGGGAGCAAAACTGCTTTTGTAGAATTAAAATATTCAGTCTCCTGAATTCTAAGTTACAGTTTACGCAGCAATGCGCGGTGGCACACAGACGGCCATGCGAGTGTGGGGGAAGCTTTAACCCCCGCAGAGTCTCAGCCAATACAAGGGGCAGAGTGTGATCAGCGATCAAAGCGATGGACGGGGGTCCCTGACGAAAGCATCCAACGGGCATGTTGTACGCTCTAACGGTGAATTCTTCCTCTTTTTCCTGTGCCCCTCCCCTTGAATTGTCTCCATCCCTCCTCCCACTTAAGAAAACTAGAAAAAACAGGACATCAGAAACCTATTATTATTTTAGGGAAAAGCAGCTCTAAGGTGTGAAGTCATTTATACCCAAAGGGCATATTCCACTGAAAACTCTCTACTGCTGCCTTAGCGTCTGGGGGGCCACCCCGCAGCGGCCCCCGGGCTGCCTGGCCCACAGATACACGGCAGAGGGACTCGGAATGCCGGCAGGGGGTGCCCGTCCACGATCTGAGTCGGGCGCAACCCGGAGCAGCCAGAGGAATGCTGTGGAGCAGGCCGGAGGCCCCTGGCACCCCAGGGGGACGAGCCCCACGTGTGGGACGGGCTGCATGACCCCCAGGCCCATGGCTAACCCGACGCAGGGGACCCAGGGGACGCACCAGGACGCCCTCCACAGCCCGTCTTTACTGTGCTGCTGGCCGCCCGGAGAATAAACTAATCTAACGCAGGCGGATCGGAGTGAGGACAGCCAGGCCACTTCTGTCTCAAAATGTGGAAACAGCAGCAAACATTAAAGTTAGATGATTACTCGTCACACGCTACGTTCTGTGAGTTGGCTGAGGCACGCACCCCTACCCTATAAAAATCCTAGACAAGAAAGACAATAGTGCTCCCATAAGAGGTTAATTTTAAACCAGAGGAAGGTCTGTATCTGCTTGGAAATAGGAGTTTTCAGCACGGAGCGGCGCTTCCCCTCCGTGTAAGGCATAGTCCACGGCCTCGCAAAACTAGGGACGGAGGCACCGGCAGAGCGCGTGGCTTACCGGCTCAGGACTTCACCACAGCTTTCGTTCTGAAATTGTAATGGCCACGATTTTTGCACCAGAAATCAGATTCGGTCATGTAGGAAATACTAAGTTTATTCATATTTTGGAAACATCAGCTTATTGCTAAACTTACACTTTACATCTGTCTCATTACCGTACTGACTCAGCACTGAGAGAGTGAGCTACAGTCCTCCTGTCCTGACTCATCCGCAGAAGCGCAAACACACATCCGGACTCAGGAGAGGGTGGGCGGCAAGCCAGTCGTCCCAAAATGTCGTCATGAAGGTTGAGGGGGGAAGAGGTATAATGGAAAACTTGAGAACATTTGAAAATAATTCAGGAATAAGTTTCTAATTTTGTGACAGTAGAAATGTTTAAGTAAGAAAAATATTATTTTATGGAGGCATCAGTCAGGAAAGTTCTACAAACACTGTAGGTCTCGAAGGAGAGGAGGTGAACCTGTAAGTCCCGGCAGGACTCATGTTCGACCCATGCCAGTCAGTGATCTAGAAGTTTCCTGGGAAAACCTAACACCACAATTAGCCTCCATTCGCCCACATTAAATTACGCTGCATGATGTAGATCAGACTTCTCCTTGATGTATTTTGTAACTAATAAAATCACTCACATGTATTGATCCTGTTTGAAGAAAAATGAGAGGTTACTATTTCCAAATAGGTTTGTACCGCAGTGTGATTATGCGGTGAGCTGGTAATGACAGAAACCATTTTATTTTTACTCTTCATTAAAAATAAATATGCATTTAAATAAGATTCATGGGTGCTCTACTTACGATCCATATAACAGGCAAAATCCATTATTACCCCAAACTAGAATTAATTGCAGTGAGTTTGGGGAAAGTATAAGCCCCCTTGATGAAATAAGCGAATGCACTTGCTATTTACTGAGCATCTGCAAGGCAAGCGCTACCTGTTGTCACGCGCATCCTGTCATCTGACGGCCTCCATAACCTAGTGAGAGAGGCGGCATTAACATCTTCATTTAAAAAGAGGGAAAGCAGAGGCTCAGAGCGTTTATGCGACTAGGAAGAGCTTGAAAGCAGACGGACCTCAAAAACAGCTCTGGTCACAGTGGGAAGCCACAGCGAGCCCTTACACACCCGCAGGAAAAGCCCTCGCCCGCCGCCGAGGACGGCCTGGGACTGTGCTCACAGGCGGGACAGCGGCTCGGACCTCCCACGGGCAGAACAGGGCCTCACGAAGAAAGCAGACGAGGTTCGGCGAGCGAGCAAGCCTGCACTGCTGACTGGTGGCCACGGCCCCACGGAACCTAGAGACGGCCAGGGAGACCGAGCAGGCCAGGGCCCACCGGGACAGGAGCCATCCTAGCAAACCTGACCCACATGCGGGGCTCCCACCAAGGGAAGCTCCTTCTCCTGCCTGCAGGGGCCCCGCCCAGCCCCACAGCGCCGGGCCAGACCAGAGAATGTGCTCGCACATCGCTCTGTCCCCTGTTCCTGCGGATGTCAGAGTCGGCGGCTTCCGGGGGTGAGCAACAGCGAACGGAGGGGGAGCCCCTCGTCTGTGATCAAGTCCAGATCCAATTCCATCGCCACGAGTCTCGGGAACCCCCCTCGTTTTGGTGATACTCTGCCCGACACAGACCCTGGAAACGTCTAGTCGCGAAGAGGGCTCTGTTGTCACAGTGAACCCGAGCGCAGGCCGCTCGGCACCACCTCGCCGCACTGCGCCGGCAGGCCCACGTCCACGGAGGTTCCCCCTGAGTGGCACCACGACGCCGAGGCAGGAAAACATTACTTTGTTTGTTTTTTTTTAAGGACAGCTGACGGCCAGCGGTGTGAAGGGGTCTGAAGGAGCGTCCGTCAAACAACTTCCTCTGACCGCCATTCTGACGCAGTTTCCCCGACCACGCACACACACACTGAGTTAGCATAAAATGAATCGCTTCACCCTACAGGGGAAGAAGCAGAAACATCTTTTCATTTGTTTGTTCGCTTTAATACGTCCTGTAACTACGCGGCCTAGTCTCTTCCTTCAGGAAGCCCAGGGGACGGGCCGGCTGCTGTGCAGGCCCCTTCGCATCTGAGGAGTTTTCGTGATTTTGGACGCACGGTGATGGACCTTTGAGGTGCTGCCCCTGGGTCCCGGCCTCTCCAGCCTGACGCGGGAAACCAGCTCTCCTTCCAACACTTCAACGTCATATAGGATTCTGGGAAAATTTTACCTTGTCCATTTGTTGAAGGCGGTTAAACAGAAGCAACAGAACATGATTGAGGCACTTTTATCTCCCATTTTATTTTCCTACTTAGCCATGTAGATACAACGGATTCACCCTCTGTTTCAACCCTGTGGAATTATTCTTAAAAATGTAATCTCTTTTAATTTAAGTCAAACAGAAGCAGTGTCTCTGCAGTGTGCTCCGAGTAACAAAGCTGCTGAGATTTCTATTAATATAAGAGTTTGCAGAGATTTAGCAAAATATTTATTTCTAAAATAATCTCTTACAACGGCTAAGCTTCTGAAACACAACGCCTTTATTTATTTTAGCAGTGTTAACCACAACATACGTTTCTACGTTGCTAAAACTCATATTGATAAAGTCACCAACCATAAGTCCTTGGATAGGTCAGGGCTCTGGTGTAATTTCCTTCCTCAGATTGTCACACTGAGCAGCGTGGCATCTGTAATATTGGTTAGGGGCCCTGCTGTCTGAATTGGAGAGAGTCAGACGTGGAGAGCACACTTTTGAAATAGTCACAAATTGCTAAAATGGAACAAAACAACAACAACAACAACAAAAACCGCACACGAAGTTAGACAAATCTTGTACTCATGAAAAGGAACAGAACGTAAGCTCGTATATTTTCCTGCAGCAGGTGTTAAAATAAAACGGCATTACGTATTAAAGAGAGAACCAAGCAAGACAGGGAGGCTTCATCAGGTATGAAAGCCAAGTACCCCAGCAAGAAGCAAAAGGGGTCACACCTGCTGCCCCTGCTTCTCAGCAGAGCGAAAACCTGCCACTGGAGACAACACACTCACTCTGGCAGATGCCCGCTTCCAACAACCCCCGGACTCATCGCTCACGTAGCTCCGGTCTTGGGGGCTTCGCTTCTCTTCTGAACTGCAAGCGATTCCAAAGCTCCCCTTGCCGGCAGTTTTCTTCACTCAGCTCCTTGCATGTCCTGCTGTCTGCTAAGGATCGATGGGACAGTTCCATCCTTCCCGACAACCAGAGCCTGCCAAGAAACCGCGTCTGCCCCCTGCTCCTGAATTTCAAAGCTACTCACAAAAACATCCTTCTCCACTCTGCACTTTATTTCAGAAAGTTTCGTGGGCTGAACATTCTAGATCCTGTTAACACAGCGCCAAGCGGTAAGAATGTCGTGGCCACAGCTCCTGGGACGAGGGCTGGAAAGGGGGGCGCTGCTCTCTTGCTGCGGACCGACCCCAGCAGCCGACGCCACGCCCTCTGATGATGACCGTCATGGGGCCAACTCAGAGCCTTGGAAGGAATCAGCCACTTTGACCAGTTCGCTCATTATCCTGATTTACGTTTGACGGCGAGAAGAGTTCTGGGAGAGGGTAATAAAAGAACCCCAGACACAATGCTGGAGCTTTAAAAGCTGTGCTGCCGTGGCCCCATGGGTCTTCTGTCGCCTTGAGCACAGGGAGGCAGAGGGAAGTGCCTGGGGTAAGCGCCGGGCGGGGAAGGTGCCGGAGCAAACCAGGGGGGTAGGAGGCTGGGCAAGTGGCAATGAACTCAATTTGAGGGCACTTTGGACAAAACACGAGTGGATGTCACCCTGCTGTTTCTAACAAGTGGCCTTCAATGGGGTTTCTGAGAAGGGATTTCAGGTTCAGATCAAACCTGTGCTTCGTTACCCCTCCCCGCTGGGAATCACTCTGCAGTATCACAGTCCTGTGCACCTGCATGCACCCGCACATTTCTTTGCTCGAGCCCACAGGACACGCAATGAAACACACACACATCACAGCTTCTCCCACGCACGGCCTTCCCGAGGGCTCAGTGGTTTCCCAGACTGGTTTTACTGAGGAACAAATACTTTCCACAGGGGAAACGAGGCAGACCTGAAAGGCACAGTTCTGTCCACCATCCAAAAAGGAGGCCACGTTTCCATCACTCCGACGTCTCCTCGCACCGCGTCTGCGTCTACCTGCCATGCTCAGAGGAAGTGACCGCCGGCCTCGGAGACAGCACTGCCTGCTCTGTCTCACCTTTGCACCTGTTCCTCCGCTGACTCGTCACGTTGCCGCCTGTCCCATCCCCACCCAGAGCACAGAGCCCAGCTGCTCCTCATCGTCACCAACAGCGGCCCCTCCCACCCAATCCCTGCGCGTGGGCCATTCACAGGGTGAGCAGTGGTGAGTCACGTGGCTCCAGCCCCCGCTTCTCTTAGAGCTCAGGACGGGGAGCACGCTTCCTTCTTGTGCCCGTTCGGCTCAGTCCTCACTAAGTGTGGGAGAGCGGACTGTGAGCCGAGTGGCGGCTCACAGAGATCCTCCCTCAGCCTCAGGGTCCTGGAGACGGTGCACCAGTCACTCTCTGCACGGCCGGCGGTGACCAGCAGGGTGCAGTTTGGAGAAGATTCAGTTCTGCTCTGAGCTCCGTGATGACTCCACCATGTAGGTTAAAACAAGCCAAATAAAACTCGCCCAAACCACTTAATGCTGTGTCCACCCTTGATCTACGTCGCTGACAGGGGCTCACTGCCCTTCCCTGCCCGGCGGGCTGTCCGAGCCCGCACCGCAGGCCTCGTGGGCATGGGTGAAGAGAAAGCGAGCTGCTCGAGGTTTCGTGAGCACAGCTGGTCTTTCCTTCTCGACAACCAACCCTTGGGGGGAGGGATCCAGGCTGAAACCCCTGCTGCGGTCACACCAGTGTCCGGCACAGCGTGCACGTGGCCAGCTGTCTCCCCAGCCTGAGGACTGCGGCATCACTGTCCTGTGTACAGGGTTTCTTGTATCTTGTACCTCTTTCAATAAATGCCTCTGTTTTTCGTATTACGCGGCTGGATCCCGTCTGGACAGGCCATGTGTTCACACCTGGCGGGGGTGTGTCGGTAGCGTTCCGAGGTAGGAACAGGGACGGACGTCAGGAAGTTGCGTTCGTACCTGTGTTTGCTCTTTTCTGGACCCATGACCTCGGGCAGCTATTTTGTTGTATTCTTCACATGACACCAAAGCTTTTCCATTTTCCTTTGGCTTCATACACTGAATCTGATGACGACTCTCAGCCACATAGGGAGGGAAGGATGCAGTTGTAAAGACGGTCATAGAAGGGGCTAGCATGGGTTTCATCAGGAGACAGGGAGCCAGCGTGCTTCAACTAAGCGCACGCTCGGGGACCGTGATGTGCACTCCGTCTCACGGTGCTGCTTCAGTGATCCTGGGCTGGGTGCCGGTTTCACGTTGAGGATATGGCAGGTACCCAGCCACGTAAACCATGGCCCTCCCCAGGTGCTGGCTGTTTCACCAGATCAGCACGGCGCCCACGGGTGGCGGGGCAGGGAAGGCCAACCGCAGGCCCGTCACACTCCACCTGGCCCTGCATTCTAGTCCAGTTACTTACTGAGCATCTGCAAGGGGCGCCTGTTGTTGGAATTGTAATCTGGACAATCACCACTGTGAATTCTGCTTTTCACCTTCGGTTTTGTAACTTTTGTAACTTAAAAAAAATGTACCTAAAGAACAATGTATCTTCCGAAGAAGGAAATGCCTTTTTGGAGGTCATGTTATTTAAAAAGCATTCAATTAAAAATCTGAGCCCTGAAATTCTCTGGCCAAAATTTCCCAGCACAAAAAATAAATAAAACATCATTATTTAAAAATCAAAGTGGCTTAATGAAGTCTCAGTTATAGGTCCAGCACTGTTTGTTTGTTTTAAACTATACTAACTGTACAAACGTTATTAACATGAAAAGAAGTTAAGTGGAAAAAACCCCTTGAATTCCTTCCAGGTCATTCATCAATCACTAACGACACAGAAAATAGTGAACTTGCGTGCTGCTCCCAACCAGGACCCGTAGCTCTTTCCCTGACCTTCAGAATGACACAAACAGGAAAAACACAAATCCTCGCTTTTCACATCAATTTAGTTTATGGGCAAGTAGAACATTAAATGTTAAAACATATATTTTTAAGCACACTTACGGTGCATCAATATTTAAAGTTGATTTTTTGTGGCAATTTTGTGCTCCAGTTATACAGACAGAAACTTTCACTTGGGGCATTTTTCTTAAGTTACAATTTTGATCATTTCAGACTGAGAGAAAAGTTGTAAAAATAGTATAAAGAATCACTGAATGTTCTAATTCCCCAACTGCCCAAGTTTTAAGCTTTTACTACTTTTCTCTACCATTTCTTTCACTCCCACCCCTCAGTCACTCTTCCTACAAACACACAGACACACTTTTTTCTGAACCCATGGACAGAAGTTGCAGACGTAACACTGATTTAACGCTAAATAATTTAGTACATATTTCTCCAAAGCAAGGACATTCGTACGTGACCACAGAACTCTCCAAATCCAGAAACACGCACGCACAGTACCGCTCTCCAACCCCAGGGCTGCGCCCGATCGCTCTCACGGGACCAGCAGCGCGAGGGCCGGTCGCCGACGTTACCCGCCATGGACTTGACGTGGCTCCTTCGTCTCCCGGATCTGGGGCAGTTCCTGGACCATCCCTTGTTTCTGTGTCTACTTGAAAACCCCTCACATTATGGATGACTGCTTCATGGAGCTGGGTTTGGTTGGTGCTGCCTCACGAGCAGACTCCAATTCCTCCACGTCCTTCTCACTGCAACCTGTCACGTGGCACCGGACGCTCACCTGTCCGGTCACTGACCCTGACGACTCTGATCACCTGAGTGAGACGGAGGCCGGCAGATCCCTTCATTGTGCAGCTTCTATCTTTCCCTCTCTAGGCGTTGGGGACATGTCACCGCGGGAGACCGGTGAGGCCCGTCTTCTCCCGGGATGCACCGTGTGTCCAGGGGGTCGCTCACGACACAGGGAACGGAGGGAAGGAGGACAGAGAAAGCTCGTGAAGGGGCGAGCGGAAGAATAAACACAAAGACACAGGAAAGAGGCGAACGCCAGCCATGCTGTCAGACAGAGTGAGGCTGCCCATTTCCAAGCAGGGACAGTCAGGGCAGATGGAGGGGAGAGGCCTCTCAGAGGAGGTAAACGCGGACCCTGGAGACACGAGAGGGCTCCAGCCCCGCGAGGCTGCGTCGGGGGAGGGTGGGCTGGACCGAGAACAAGACACGCGGGCAGGGACCAGAGGCGGGAGTCGGGACCAGACAGGCCGGGGGCTTCCCGGCACGTCAGTGCTGCGCAGGACGGGCTTGAGGCCTGGGTTCGGGTCCGAGGGGAAGCCAAGGAGAGAGAGAACGTGGTTTCTCCTTGAACACTGACGGGTAGGGCGTGCGGGGGGAGAGCGCAGGGACAGAAGGGGCTCATCTGTTTGCAACGCCGGGTCCCGGACCCCAGCTCTTCGTCCTGTGACAGCGTCACTCACTGCATTCATCGCAAGAGGAAACAGTTATAATGCACCTGCTTTTACGCATCTTTATATCCAGAACAGTCGAGTATGGGACAGACTGACCCTACGTATGTCGTGTATCACTGTATTAACACCCAGAAATGTTCACCCAAACATATCTACCATCCATCAAAACCGTTCCTAGCACTTAACTCTCCATTCTAAGTACCTTACACAGAGAGAAAAATTTAAAATTGTTTTTCTAAAACATCTATTGCTTTATTTTATGTGTGATAAAATTAGCTCTGCTGACTACCTTTGCAACAAAAGCCTTCCCCCGAATCAGAGCAGCGCACTTAATTAAGTCATCCCATGGGAACCGGAAGCAGTGACTCTCAGTGTTATTTCAGCCACGTTTCCAGAGCTGGCAGAAGTCTTCGGAAACCGCACAGCTGTGTGGCAATTTTAAAATCAATTCGGTTCCCACTTTGCTCTCGGGAAGGCCGGCTCTTTGTTTGCTGTCCTGGATGACACGCACGGTTCGGGTGTAATGAGGAGACACAAGAAATAATGAAGAGTAACGGGCGTGCCGCCCGCACAGCCGGCCCCGCTGCCCTCCCGGGGACAGCAGCAAAACAGAACGGGAAACCTTGGAAACCTGGCTTCTGAGCAAGAGCTTAGAAGTAAAAATAACAGGGAAAGTCACCCAGCCAGCTACTTCAGGTTTATGATAATTAAACTCGTTATAATGAAGTTTTACAAATTTTCAAATATTTCCATTGTTAAGTAGTTCCTTTACCTATTAGTCAAATAATGTAGCCAATTATCTTAGTCAATCAAAAAACAACTCCTTAAAATGAAAGAAGGTATTACTTCTGTATTTTTAAAGTTTAGTTTGACATCATAGTCAAAGTAAAACAATACATAAATCCTGTTTCCTTTTATAAAAAAAATAAATCCATAGTAGCATCCATATGCCCTGTCAATTTTATTTTTAAATATTCCCCTTTCACCTGTTGATGAAGCCCTGCCTCGAAAGTAAGAGAAGCAGCTCGTCGGGCCCGCACCGCGGCAGCCGCCTGCGAACTCTCGGTCGGGACGTGAGCGCCGACGGCCAGGGGAGCGCCAGTGCCGCAGGCCAAACCGTGTGTGAGGGACGCCGCCACCGAGCAGTCCTCCATACAACTGCAGACGCTGCTGCCACAGTTAAGCCACTTGCTGGCACTTGCATTTAATACAGGACGGGCTTTATGAGCTTGAGTAATCGCAGTGACATGCGGAGCGAACAAGCACTGCTACCACAGCAGAGGGCACTAACCGACCCTGGACGCCACCCTGTAACTGAAGGTTGGCAAGGTCAAAACTAAAGGCCGAACCCTCCCTGTTCGGTGCTCTTCCTGAAATGAAGGTGCAGAACCAGCTGGGGGTGCGAAAGGTCGGGGAGGTGTTCGGGGGTCTGCGACACACCTGACCTCTGCGAAGGTCACCGGCTCCGTCACCGACTGCCAGGCCGTCGACGAGTTAAAGGCTCAGCCGCTGCCACATCTCATCCCGGATCCTGGCGGCAACCTTCTCCTGCGTGCAGCGTGACTTTGGGCTCTCGTTCACCTTCGCCTGCCGCGCCCCGGGCCTCGGTACGGCCCCCCCACAGGCCTGCTGAAGGGGCAGGTGACTGAGGGCGCACCCCTGGCTTTCCTGAGGAGGAGCACACGCCCTTCGTCACCTCCCAGCTAAGAGCTACTGACGCTAGTTAACAGCTTTGCAAGTTCTCCTCAGAAACGTTCTAGCTTCAAGCATGTGGAATGCTCTCTGTTAAAAAAATCACTTTTCAAAAAGTCATTGCTAAAAACGAAGCATCTTTTCCAAGAAATATTTTCAGTGCAACATTACCTACGCGGCCAACAACGGTCTGAACTACTTCCGAAAGGCCAGGACGCGGCTCGTTCTGTGACCTGGCCCCGGGGGTTAAGGCATCCCTCGCTGTCCGAGGAGGCTGCCGTAACACAATCCCACAGGAAGGCCTGAGTTGTGCGTCTCAACCCTGTGACCTCGCGCCCGTCTGCCCTGCGGCCACCGCGCTGGGTCCAGGCGGCCACAGCGCCACGCGAGGCCAGAGGAGGACAACACACTTACTGTGGAAGCGGAGAGGCAGCCACACCAGCACCTGCTACCCGTCCCGGGGCCCACACGGGTCAGGGGCAAGAACACGCAGGGCACACAGGCCTTCCCGGAGAAAGCCATGGTCTGACAGACACCAGGGACCCACGGACACATGTGTTGTGATGGGACGAAAGACACATGGCACAATCAGGTGCAGGAGTGTATGATCACAGGGACATGCAGGCGGGTGACTACCTCCCCGTGCAACAAAAGCAGGGATTCTTGGACGTCACAGCTCAGCACACGTGCACTTACTTCCACTCACCGAGCGCGGGTGGGCATGGTTATGGGTTGGATTCTGTCCCTGAAAGAGGCACTGGAGGGGGACCCCTGGCACCTGTGGATGTGACCTACTTGGAAGTAGCATCTCTGCCACCGTAACCAAGCTGGCAGGAGGTCGTCGGGGAGTGCCACGCCCCCCCAGGACTGGTGTCCTGAAAGGGGCGGTGACCTGGGCACAAGCACAGACACAGGTGGCCACGGGACGTCTGGGGCAGGCCTGAGGTCTGCTCCACAAGCCCCAGCAGGTCTGGGGCCGCCAGGAACCAGAGGAGGCCAGAAGGACCCTCCACCTGTAGCTTCGGTGGGGGGGCACGGCACTGGAACGCCTGGGTTTTGGACCCCTGGCCTCAGAGCTGCGAGGGGCAGACTTGTGCGGTCCAGCCCCGCAGCGGGTAGTCACAGAGGTCACAGTGGTCCCAGGACTCGCCCACAAACACCTACTATGGACAACACACCAGAGACGCTGCTCCGGAAATACTGAGGAGGACAGGGATGCCGAGAGGCTGTTCTGGGCGATGAGAAGAACATAAACAAAACACACAACTAAGAACCGGTAACGCTCGCCAGGAAGAGCTGAAGTGACTTGCTTCGCTGTGCAGAGAAGAGGGAGGAAGAGGCTGGGAGTCGGGCCGGGCCGACCAGGAAACTTCCAGGTCACGGCACAGAGGTCAGGGCTCGCCCTGTGGCGACAGTGTGGTTCACGGCCTGCGCCAGGGAACCGGTGCTGGGCTCACACCTCCGGCCGCCCTCCGAGAGCGGCGGGTGAGCGACGTGCTCTGGGCGCCGAGGAGGAGAGACCGTGTGGACACGACAGGGGACCGGGACAGGCTAGAGACACGGGAGGGCCTGAGCGGCGATGGGACAGTGACAGTGGCCGCCAAGCCAAGCCGGTTTCATACGCAGACGTTGTGTGCAGACGGGGCTACGTGTGACTGACTAACAACGCTGTTTGAGGTGACATCCTACTAACATGAGACAGACCTCAAACACAGGTGAAAGTCAAGGAAAATCTAGTCCTCCCATGTAGAGACCAAGGGCACACGGCAGGGACGAGGTGCCCACACCTCAAAGCACGCGGCGTGGTCCGCATGTGGGAGCCCAGCCAGGCTCGGGAGCGGCTGATGCGGCTGACGCCGCGCAGGGCGTGGCCCTGGGGCTGCAAGGAAGCAAAGAGGCGTCACTGCCACTGAGGGCCGCCTCCCAGGCCTGACTCAGTGGGGCAGCTGCCGTCTCCTGCGACTGAACGTTTGTTTTTGACACAGTCGTGATTTCCCAACCTATCATGTTAAAAATAAACCCTGGAGTGAGCACAGCCCACGTCCCTCCCCGGCACTCTCTGAAGTTAAATTGAAGCAGTAAGAAACTCCCCCCGGCTTCCCTCGGCCGACTTGCCCCAGAGACAGACGGATGCTCAGAGTGGCCACGCGGCGTCAGAGAGGCAGGGCAAGAACTCGGAGGGAAGCCGCGTGCTGGACTGGACGAGGGCCCCTTGGTTCTGGACCCGCAGCCCTCCGGTCGCCCCAAACCGCTGCAGTCAGCAGGCCGTCGCACACCAGGCCCGTGTTCGGGCCGGCCTCCCCAGTGTCTCACATCACGGCGCTGACAACAGCCACAGCGGCTGTGTGCTGAGCCCTCCGTGCGCCAGGCTCCACGCTGGAAACCCGTGCGGCATCTCACCGGGGCCGCTGCCCAGCGCCAGGCCCTCGTCCTGACCCCGCTCCACTGCGGAGGACACCGGGCCTCGGGAAAGCTAGACGGCTCTCCGAAGGGCTGCGGCAAGGGCTTCGCTCCCACATCCAATCAGCGAGCACGACAGTCAGCCCAGGTGTCACGTGGCTGTCACGTGTGTGTCTCCACAGACACGGGACGCAGAGAGCAGAGCGCGGCAATGAAACCTCCAGGCGCTGGCGAGGCTTTGCACAAGGCGAAGCTGCCGTCGACAGGTGTGCGCTGGGTTTCACTCGGCAGGCCAGGCCGCTGAGCGGCCCGGGTTCACCACTCCCCTCGTGGAGTTCACGGCCGCGGACACACGGCCGCCGTGAGCAAACCCGGAGGACCACGTGTGTGTCGGCGAAATGGCACCGTGCCAGGTCTGCATCGTGTCCGCCACAAGTTTAAGAAGAACAATACGCTTTCTTGATGGTTTGAAATTATGTTTTTAAAATTTTACCCAGTTCTGAAGAAACAACTTGGTCTGAGAAACTGTGGCCCTGCTGGGAAACTGTAAAAGTACTGCCAAAAAGATATCATGCTGCGTGGCGTTTTCTAAGTATTTCCCATGAGCTAAATGCACTTTTGAAAATATGTAATATTTTATAAGGAGTGTGCCATGTTTTTTATTATAAAGTCAAAACGGTTCTATGGCCGAGATTTGTTAAAGAACAGAGCTGATCGGCAGGTCATCTACAAGAATTTTTTGGGACTGGAGTAAAATAAACCTCATGTCGTCCAGCACCCGCCCCAGCCTGCTGACGGGGGGGCAGAGGCGGTCTGTGGTGCGTGCGGCGCTCCCCTAAGCACTTCACGTGTTTTGCATCATGGGCTTCTCACGTTAGCCACACGGCGCAGGTTTATTAATCCCTGGCACAGAAGAGAGAGGGACGCTCCCGGGACCCCTGGCCCGAGAAATCTACGTGAGACCGAGGAAGAGGGGCAAACGCGATCTCCTTGTGCCCAAGTCCAGCCAGGACGAAAACTAGGATAAAGCAAACACTGGGTCCGTGTCTCCCCAGAGGAGAAAGGGACACAGAGGCCCAACAACTCTCAATCCGCTGGGACTCAGGGCGGCGGCGGAGCGCAATGGCGCTGGGCTCTGGACCGGGGAGACGCCGCGGCACGCGTGGGGCTGGTGCCCGTGGATCCAGTGATCCCAGAGTCACGAGGCGCTGGCAGTCTGACACCAACAAGGGGTGTCCAGTCCGCCCTCCTCTCTCCCAGGCCCCATTTGCAGGCGAGGCTCCTGAACTCTGGAGACAGCGCGTCATTCAGTGTAACGTCAAATGGTACAGAAGAGAAAAAATAAAACCCACGATGCGTGCATGATCAGCAAGCCCCATCTGCATACTTAATCTGGTAATCGTCGGTGCAGGAAGTTGCTCACGCAAATTGGCCATTTTGCAATGTTGCCGCAGGTGTAAAGTGAGAATATTTACTAAGCCCACAGGAGTGATGTTCGGGTAAACTAATTAGTTTGCAAACTGTTCTGAAAATATAGGGTGCCTCAGAGTGGTAAGCATCATTACTATTTAAATTATACAGACCTCGCCTGTCCCCAGAGCTAGGTCCCTTCGTGTTCTGCACCTTCCTGCCTCCCGGCGTCGACACCTGAGCTCGGGGCTCTTTCATGGTTTATCCAAATGCCTGAAAGAACCAAAAGAGAAATGCAGATGCGAGCTGACCTGCCCCAACACAAACCCTAGGTCACGGTCAGCTGTGGGCTGAGGTGGACTGTCATACCCAGATTTCACAAAACGAAGAAGGGCCTCTTGGGAAAAACCTCACCCTGCTTTCCCCAGCCGCAGTGAAACACGGCGGACTCAGGAAGGAGAAGGGCGTGTGTGTTCCAGATGACCGGCCTCTCCTTGAGAGCGTGTGCTGTGAGGCAGACACTCTCTAACTGAACTCTCACCCAAACCCTACGGAGTGCGCTCCTTCAGCCCACGGTTTTTCAGCTGACAAGGAGACCGTGTCTCAGGGAGATGACACTTGGTCCCCAAGGTCGTGCAGCTGAACGGGGCGGTGACAACAGATCCGGTCTGACAGCAGAGGTAAGACTTCAACCCTAAAAGGGACCCCCTGCCTCAGCCCCAACATCTCATTTTGTAAGTGGCAGGGCCCACTGGTGTCCCTCTGCGGTCACGGAGGGTGCCGGCGCCATCTCAGGCCCAAGCCCCGGGGATGGAGGAGCTGTGCGTGGCACCCTACCCCCTCCCGCCCCCGCCCCCACCCCCAGGAAGGATGTGGTCAGTGCCACTGCGTGGGAAACGTCAACAGTGAGATCTTTAATGAGCAGATGCCCCTCCCATCAAATTCCACAGAAACTTAGAAAAAACGAAAAATAACCCGAGGGAAATTCTCCAGGTAAAACAGTGACCACGACAGAGTCTAATCTACCCAGAACTCTGCCCTGCATCGCAAGGCCCCCTGGAGGTGAGCACGGACCTACCCGTCAGAGCCCACTGCAAAGGTCGCAGGTCTCCGACGCCTTCCTGACCTGCTCTGTGCGGTCCCCGTCCCAAAGGACGGCAGCTGGCCTCCCGCGTGCTCCGCTGGCCTCGCTGCGCCTCTGATCCTCACTGGACACCCACAGGAACATCGCCCGGGTCACCTTCTGAGCTGGACTAGGGAACACATGGTATGAATTATTCTATTTCAACCTAAATAGTCCAACGGGAACAATTAGAGGAATAAAGCAGCAAACGGTTTTCTCCCTGACACAAGGGTCACCGATGCCTTCGCATGGACCGTGGTGCCCGGCACACGGCCCTGGGACGGCCGACTACACAGCCAGTCGCACTCAGCTGTCACCCAGTGACGCGACAGCGGGCCTTGTCCCCCCACTTCTTCATCTCTCTCGACAGGCTGAGAACAGCCCCCCGCGAGGTCGGGGCCCTTCCACGCTTCAGTGATGGCCGAGCGAGAGGAGGAAGGAAAGCGCAGCAAACGCCAAGCTGAACGTGAGCGGCAGAGGCTCAGCAGAGCCAGCTGCTCTCGTCGGCTCTGTCACTGGACGACGTCAGGCTGGTGAAGGGGGCATGGAGAACATCTGGGGCCAGGGCACGGCCCCTGATTCTGAGCAGTGCAGAGGCGTGAATGATGGATGAGGCCGTTCTTGGATGTTACCGGGTGTCCTCTCACTGCAGGGAACGTGGCCAGGCCCAGGAACCCGGCAGCTCTTCTCAACACAAAACGGGGACTGAGACTGAAACCGAGGGAGGGAAGGGCTCCGCTCTGGTGCACAGATGGTCGGCAGCCGGCCCCGGGGAAGACGAGGGGAGGTTTGCTCTGGCCACAAAGCCTTCTGGGCCTGGCAGGAGGCACTTCGACTTCACAATCCCCAGTCTCCTCTGTCTCCAGAAAAAGCAAACCGGGATCTGAAACTTTCCCGAGGTGCCCGGGGCCGAGGGAGGCTGAGTGATCATATTACTGAAAAGCCCTGAGGGGAGTAAGACCTCCTTAATTTATTTTTTATCTTCAGAGTGGTCCATTGCCTTCAGTATTGGGTGGAAAACAAGAAAAAGTAGAGAACTAAAAAAAGTAATTAGCCCTGGCTGCTGTGGCTCAGTGGATTGATCACCGGCCTGCGAACCAAAGGGTCGCTGGTTTGGCTCCCAATCAGGGCGCATGCCGGGGTTGCAGGCCAGGTCCCCAGTAGGAGGCGTGCAATAGGCAACCACACATTGATGTTTGACTGCCTCTCTTTCTCCCTCCCTTTCCCTCTAAAATAAATAGATAAAATCTTCAAAAAAATAATTAGCAGGGGGGAGGTAGCAGGACTTGTGACCCGACAAGGGAAACAAAGAGTGTGGCCTCTGGGCAAAGCTCCCATCTGTCTGCAAATCACTTCTCTGACGGCCTCGCAGCCCAGACAGGGCCTGGGACGTCCAAGAGCGCGTGTGCGCAGCGCAGGGACAGACGCGGTGTGGGGAGGCGGGGGGCTGGATGCGGAGGGAGAGGCGGGCGGGTAATGGGGGACAGCTAGACCAGTGCCGACAATGAAAGCAAAGACAGGCCACATACTGAGAGGCACTGGACACCGCCCACCATCACTGACCTGTGACCTGACCGCGGCTTTCACACGGGGTCTCGCCGCCCGCTGGAGCGGAGCCGCACAGTGACTTTTCACACGCCACACTCTGCACAGTGTCGGGTGGACTTCACAGTTTTTAAAGTATATCACTAGTTGTAACAACAACCAAATGACTGCCACTCTGCTAAAACTAGTAACAGCTCGGGCATAACGCTGGAGCTCGTGGACGGGTGGGCCCAGCGCTCAGAAAGCCGCTCATCTTTTTCTCGTTTACTTCGTCCTTCGTTCGGCTGGTCACACCTGAGCGGCGTCCCGGGGCGTGGAGAATGTGCTCTTTCTCTCAGCTCATCGCTGAATAAAAATTTAGACATTCATTTATATTTTCTCAATTTACGATAGTTTCGGCATTTGAGAGATCTTTAATTCCCTTGTGGTCAAACACGTTTAATGACTAAAGTATACATATTTTATTACCGCTCATTATTTCTCATTAGCTGTGGAGACGCATTTCATCTGGTACGGCCACCCTCGGGTCCACAGGGAAGGTGGGGTGTCCTCCCAACCCCACCCCCACGCACAGACACGAGCCTGGGGACAGCGCCCCAGCCAGCACATGGCCTGGGGACAGTCAGCTGCTGGCAACCTCACTGGGGAGGGAGTATTTTTAAGTTGAACTCAATCCCAATGGATGTGACATCAAAGGGACAGAATAACTTTTTTCCAGGTGCTCACATTTAACTGCTTGAAGAAGCAGGAAGCAAGTTCCCTGTGCGAGTCCCAGGGGCCGCTGACCTTCCCGGCACGGTTGACTGACGCTGTCTAGGGCCAGGCGCGGGGGGCCGGCAGACCCCTCAGCCCCACGGCCAACCGGCCGAGCAGCGCAGCGGAAGGCTGCAAGTCCGCGTCCGGGGGCCTCGCCTGCGTGCGGGGGTGGAGGGACGCTCCACCGCAGGGTTCTGGAGCAGGGCTGCTGGGCTGTCCCTGCCCAGGGACAGAGCTTCCCGATGGCTGCCCGGAAGCCATTGTTGTTGATTAGACTGTCATTTCAGTCAGAGGTCGGGGACGCCAGGAAGGTCGTTACACTTTCCAAAGTTTAAACGGGAAGGGAAGCGCCGCTCTGGTACTGCAATGAATGTCTAATAATAGTGTGTGCTTTATAGGGGTTCAAAACCATCGCCTTCATTAGGGGGGCCTTTTCAGAGCTTTTCTAGAACCGAAATTCCTCACCAGGCTTCTGCAACCTACCTTCACATGCAATCAATCTATCTGTCCACATATGATCAGTAAAAAGCTTTAAAATCACTGTTTTTGTTTTGCGTGCCAAATATTATTCTTGTCACTTCCCCTTGCCAAAACCCAAAGTCCTATTTGGAATCCATTAGCAGGTTGGAAATTTAATACATGCTTACAGTAGGCAGAAAACTTGCCTAATGCCAGAAACTGTGTTCAGGGCGGGGCGTGGTGTGTGGAGACGAAGCTCAGTGGGAGACGCGGAGCACACTCTCGGCAGGGCGTACGCTCCGAGGGGTCAGTGGCGCGGGCCCGGACATCACCCTGTCCAGCCCCTCCCGTGGCGCTCGGTGTTCACACCCCGGTCGATCCCCGGGAGGCAGGGAGAGCCCTCTGCATTGGAGAGAGGACAGGACAGAACGGGAGCGGGCAGGGCCACCGCCCCAAGCCCAGGTCTCCAACCAGCCCCGCCTCAGCAAGGGTCCTGCCGGCAGTGACCCAAGTCCCAGCTCTTCTCCCTTCACTAGAGCACAGCACGGCTTCCTGAGCCTGTGGTCAGGACGTGAGCCTTTCGGATGGGCTCTGAGCCCCGCTGTCCTGTGCGCTCCTCCCGGCCTGGGCAATGAGCAGGGATGGGGGTGGGGGAGCATCAGGGATGGAGTGACCTTTCTGGGGCCAAACCCTTGACCAGACTCAGGGCTTCCAACACTTCCTCAGCGGCTCCCTCCCTCACCTGTCTCCTGCCTGCCGTCTCCTCTTCCAGGAGGGGACAGACACCGACACACCTGGCCAGCGTTTTCTAAAGACAGCTCTGGGACCTTTCCTTCTCCCCACGTCTTCCCGAGACACAGAGAGTAGCAGCCGGGGCGACACACAGCTGGCCGCCCTGACCGGGAGTGTTGGGAGGTTGGGGAGCCTCCCTCTAGGAACTTGGGCACGAAGTCTGAGGAAGACCTGACTTTGAATCCGAGTTGAAGGAGACTCGTGGACTGTGTCCAGGTGCAGTTTGTCCCCTTGCCTTTTCCTTTTTAACAAAGTGGTGAATTTAATGAAGTGGGGTTCTCACACAGGAGAATGAGTTGTGAATGCAATGTAGGTGCGGATCTGAAGTCAGAAGCCCAGAATGCAGGTCTTGATGTTTAATCCCTTGAGGATCGCTTATAAAAAAGACTTCATTTGGATGCAGAGAGACAAAGTCACCAGTCAATCAGAGTGCTGGGGAGACACGTGTCCCCACTGTGCGGAGCCCCGAGTGGGAGGGGCCTCCCAAGCACAGACAGGCCCCAGTGCAGGGGCCACAGGCAGGGCTGCAAGCACAGGCTCAGAGAAGGAGCTGAAAATACCCCCGCACCAGAACCACGCCGATTCGGTGTGGAATCGCCAGGCTGGGGGTGCATGCACCTCATTTTCCCTTGACAGGCCTGACCCAGGATCTCGAATTTCTGTTCCAGTCCCCCTGGGACTGGGGCGGACCTCCATCCCTGCTGACCTGCGTTTAGGGGGCACAGTGTGTGACCTGCTCGGTGTTGTTTCAAGGATACGGTGACTATCACCGTACTGTGAATGGACGGATGTCACACTACTTACGCTGAAGCTCCAGAACCACGTGGGCACGGTGAGATGTGAGAGAGGCCCCTGGGGACTCACACCTCGTCCCGGCCCCGCCTGGGCCAACGGGCCGGGTGTGAGGAACAAACGGAACGCACCCCCTCCCCTTTCACTCCCTGCCCCCTTTCCGGGTACACGGGACCCGAGAAGACCCGTGTGCGTGGCATGACTCCGCCTCGTCATGGCGGACTGGATGGGGACGGAGGAGCAGCGAGAAACAGGCCCGGGGCCTAGATCAGAGAGGCGCACTGAGGACAGGCCGGGGAATGCGGAGCACGGACGGCGCTCGCCACTCCCCAGGCAGCGGGTATTTTTAGCCACATGAGATGAGAAGAGCTGCGTTTCAGGAACGTGAATCTTCAGCAACGACAGAGGAAATGCAGATGCAGGAAAATGCCAGACTGCGCCCCATAAGGGAACTGGCACCGAAGAGGACGGGAGAGAGGCTCAGCGCTGCGCCCATCGCTGCGGCCTCGCCCCTGGCCGTCCTCTGCCGTCTGGATGTAATGTTGAACCAAGCAGCTGCTGTGGACACTCTCAAAAGTGAAAATTTAAACATGTCCTTAAGTCACCAGGTGAAATTCACACAATATATTAAATATTGTGTAGGAAGTTCCTTATCCCCAAGGGATAAATAATTGGTTTGAAAATGTCTCCAATTCAAAGTTAAATTGCACCATTATTATTTTGTGAACTATGAAAATAGTATACTTGACAGAGAACAAAACAGAAAGAAAAAGAGGGAGGAAGGAAGGAAGGGAGGGAGGAAGGGAGGAAGGGAGGAAAAGAAAGAAAGGAAGGAAGGAAGAAAGGAAGAGAAAGAGTGGGACTTGGTGTTGCCATGGCAATGACCTAGATTCACCAGGGAGAAGTCTCTTAAAAATAGTAACAATAGAATTTTTTCCCCTTAACTTTGCTGAAATCACTAATAGGTGCTTCAATTACCAGGAAACCAAGACTCATAGGATCAAATTTTGCATAATGTTATCTTTTCCTTGCAACTTCCAAAACAAACTGCAATGCACTGTTCCCGACTTCATTTGCCTCTCAAGCAAGGCCAACATTGTAACTACTTAACTCCTCTGGGGATTCAACTAGATTAAAAGACCTAGAATGGCTACATTGTCAAAAAATGCCAGAGGTCCTTTGGAGATGATCTAACTCAGGCTAGCATTTGACAGTTTTGAAAATGGAAATTTCATTGTCATCACTTTCAAAGATTCTAGTCACCCCTCTTCCTGCTGGGACTCACCCACACTCGCAGCCTTGGGGAGCAGAAAGAAGAGCAACAAGAAGAACAACAACAAGCAGAACGGCTCTGAGACAGGAGGGCACGTGCCACTTCGGGGGGCTCCTGTCCGGCCATGCGCACCTGCAAAGACCCCCACAGGCACCCAGGGAAGTCTTCCCACTCTGTGGCAGGTGACGCAGAGGGTCAGAAAGTTCAAGCTACACAGCCAGCCAGTTTCAGCACTCAAGTTCAAACACAGGACCGTCTGATTTCCAAATTAGTTCCGTTGAACTTGACGATGTTACCCACACTACACAAGTTAAGGAATCCCACTGGAATACTGCAGCACCACACTGAAGCACAGCTCCCACGGGACAGCAGCAGGGACGCCAGGGAACCTGTTCTGCCATGAGCACTCCATGCCTCAGCCATCATTAGGAAGCGGCCGTGTAACTGGAAATGTGTGTTTAGCTCAGGTGATTTTAAACAACCTCGAACTGAAACATGATCTGTTCTGTGCCGTTGCAGGAATGCGGCGAGTATCACAGTGTTGTAAACATACAGACGTCATGCGTGGCACTGAATGCAGACAGGAGTTGGACGGGAACCATCTACAGCAGCTGCCCAGAGCTGCACTCCATGCTGCAGGGTCGCGCAACTGGAATTACAGGCTGTTTTTGCATCGTGGAAGAGCACAGCCACTCCCTGGGAAGGTCCCTAATAAATCTGAGTTTTATTCTCATCGGTCCCCTTGAGCCCAAGTTACTCATCTTGTTCCTGAAAATATACTCACAGCTGTCAAAAATTTAGTATCAATCAACAATCTCTCTGCATCCTGGGCTTTGCTTTGAAAAGAGCTTGGCTGATAAACAGATAAATCTGCCCTCCGCCCGTATGTTTATGTTTGCGGTACCTGCTCAGCTGAGACCAGACAGTGGGAGTGAATTAAGGCCTCCTCTGCAGCCATTTTTACTAAACTGAAGAAAAGAGCGTGGAGTCCACACTGGAAACAGGAAAGTCGCCGCAGCCGGCAGAGCCCAGAGAATTCCGTTTCCAATTCCACCGGCCGCAGCGACTGGGCTGTCTTTACCCTGGCCGCCTCACCGCGCCGCAGCCCCTCA
>PVJI01020636.1:0-28862 GCA_004026765.1 Micronycteris hirsuta | reverse complement strand
GTATCCCTATAATGCGAATATTGTTACGTTTCATGTTGTCCTGCATTTCCCTTAATACCTCTTCATTCTTTCTGAGCCTCTTTTCCTGTTCTTACTCTTTTTGGTTGCTTTTTTCAACCTTGTCCTCCAGTTCGCTGATCCGATCCTCTGCCTCATCGAGCCTACTTTTGATTCCTTCTATTGTGTTCTTCAGTTCAGATATTGTATTCCTCATTTCCTCTTGGCCCTTGTGAATAACTTCTATTTCCTTTTTCATGTTGATATAGTTTTCCGTGAGTTCATTGCAGTTTCCCTGTAGTTTCTGGTAGTTTTCTGTGAGTTCATCAAGCTTCTCGAGTTTCTTGAGCTGCCTGATAACATATGCTTTGAACTCAGTGTCTGATAGTTGGCTTGCCTCTGTTTCATTTATCATTCTTTCTGGGGTTTCCTCCTTTCCTTTCATTTGGGGATTGTTTCTTTGTCTTCCCATTGTTTGTGGGATTCTTCTTGCTAACCTCTGTTTCTTAAACTGATCTGTGAAGTTCTCTGAAGCAGCGAAGTTAATTTTGTGTCACACTCTGTTTTTTGGGCTGACTCTTGTCTGGGTCCCACTCTATTCTCTTCACAATTCCAGGTTTTAATGTCTCACCTGTTGAAAAAGATGCGAGGGGAAGGGAGATAACGAGGGAAAGAAAGCAAAAGAAAAGGAAAAAGAAAGATAAAGAAGAAAATAATTTGAAAATAACCTAAAATAAAAAAAAATAATAAAAAATAGGAAATAAAAGGAAGAGAAAACTAGGAATACCAAATGAAGGGAAGGTAGAAGGAGTTAAAAAAAATATAGTAGACAGATAGGAAGGAGGGTGGGGAAAAACAACCAAAGAAACAAAGAGAAAACGAGAGAAATAAAAAAAAAATAAAAAATAAATATAAAAAAAAAGACTTTTGTTGGCTGGCTTCAACAGCGCCCGGCTGGGAAGGTATCAGACTTCTCCTGCTGTCTTCCTGGGCTGCACTCTCAGCTGCCGTCCCACCTCCAGCCGAGTTGCCAGGAGTTTGCAGCACCTTCTCTGGGCCGCCTGTCTTCCACCCTGATTCAGAGTCTATGAGGTCTGTGTCTCCTGTCAGTGGGTTTCATTGTAGCTCCTCTGTTTCTCCCCCACGGAGGGACTCAGCACCGCAGGTCTGGGTTGTGTCTCAGGCTCTCCAGGTGTGAGCTCCGCGCCCCTGCATTTGCCGATCGCTTCTGTCTCTGGAATCGGGGCTTGCAAGCCGCAGGCCTGGGCGTCCGGTCGGGCACTTATGCCAACCGCCCCCGATTAGCTCCACCCGGTGCGCGCCCAATCCAGGAGCTCTGGGGTTGGGTTCGCCTTTCAATTCAGACTCCAATTCCTCCCGCTGGGATCCCCAGCCTCTGCAAATCAGTCCCCAGGTACGCACCGACCTCCAGACTGCTGGGGACCAAGGCTCTTCCAACAGACGCGCGCGTCTGCTTTGGCAACTCACACACCCCAATCTAGCTCCCTCCCACGGAACCTGGAGCAAACTGGGAAGCTGCTGCAACTGGATCCGCAGACCTCCCAGCTCCCCGTAAGAGCAAGTTTTAAATTTAAGAAATATGCCATCCTGCCCTGGCTGGTGTAGCTCAGTGGATTGAGCGCGGGCTGGAAACCAGAGGGTCCCGGTTCAATTCCCAGTCAGGGCACATGCCTGGGTTGCCGGCCAGGTCCCCGTGAGGGCCATGTGAGAGGCAACCGTACATTGTTGTTTCTCTCCCTCTCTGTCTCCCTCCCCTCCCCTCTCTCTAAAAATAAATAAAAATAAAATCTTTCAAAAAAATTATTAAAAAAAAAAGTAATATGCCATCCTGATTTACCCACAGAAAATTCCGCTGTCACACACGTGGGTCCTGCTTGCTGTCTCATGTTCCATGAGAGTCTTTGCTCCCTTAGATGTGAAACATCAGAGCTACAATTTCCATGGTGGGATGCATGAATTTCTTTTAGTGGTCCATCAATAACTAGGCCTGATTTAGATAATGGGATTATATTTTGGAGATAGCTGTGGAGTATATTTTACATCTAAGAAGTATACAATGATAGAGTGCATTTTACATTTATGAAGGATGTGAATTGTTGTGGAAAAGTGGTGGACTTGGGTAGATTTGCAAAGGTGCCAGAGTAATTTCTCCTGATCGTACTGGCATGATAATTTTGTCAGGTGACTCTCTTGGTTCTCCTATCAAGGCAGGAAGGCTGGTTCTGAGCCATTCTCAGGATTTGGAATGTCCAAAGAGAATCAGAATAGATGACATCTGAAGCCTAAGCATCAAAAGGCCTTTCAGCTTCCACTCAGAATTCCTGGAATTCACTGTTTTCATGTCAGGAATGAGAGGATGAGACTACATGGAGCAAACCAAGCTAAATCCCTAAATATAGTCTCCAGTCACAGCTCAGATGATTATACTCACATAAGTGACAGAAAACAAGACCAGCAGAATCCCCTACTGAGCCCAGCTCAAATTGCTGATTCTTCAAAACTATGAGCAAATATAATTCCTGTACTTTTAGGTCAAATATATCATAAGTAAACACAATGTTGTATTTTTAAGACATTGTGACACAGCAATAACGTATTTTCAGAGGAACTGAATTCCTGCTATTGCCCTGAAGGTACTCATGAGTCCAGTGCATTTGGGGAACTGCAGCCCTCATCGTTATCACCTGCCTAAACCTGCTCTCTCAAGTCATATGTCAAGACTTTCATTGCTAATTCTGAGGGACACAGGGAGCACCTGCATTTCCCAGAGTCTGAGCACATGGGGCTGGCTGATTCTATTGGGAAAACAGGTTTTCCCCTTATCTAGCACAAATTATGGTGAAGATAGCAAAAGTAAGAAAGCCTCAGGGTTTAACAAATCATGTTCTGATAAATCTAAAGAGAGTCCTCTGAGAAGCTGAGTGGGAGGTGGCAAGTGAGCTGGGTGCTTTTACCAGGCAGTAAAAAGAAACAGAAAGAAGATGTTAAACTGTATCCTTCAGAGACTCAATTGGAGTTTTTCTGGACTGTATATAATTTTATCAAGATACCTCTGCTGTGATTTTAGATAATTATAACCAATTATATTTTTATTCAATAACTTTTATCAATATTAACATATGTGATAAGTGTAATCTCCTGTAGGGTGCATAGTACATATCCTACTTGAAACATTTAACATTTAAATAGATTCTGGATGAAATGGGCTGTACTAGATTCTGGAAAAATGATGTCCTCCAATCTTTGAACTGCAATAACTCCTCCTTACCATGTTTTTTTCCTCAATAACATAGAAAGACATTTAATTTTCCTTTCTTTTAAAACAGAAAAGAGAGGAAAGTAAGATTTCCTTGAACAACCTCTGGAGTTGTTTTGTTTTGTTTTCTTTTCCATTTATAGCAGGCAAAGAAATAGAAACACTTTGTGATAGATAAAAACAATTATGTTCACCTTTCTCCATTAAGATTGACAATACATATTCAGTTTTGAATTCCTGCATCTTTTGAATATATGTGAAATTGAGCACATCTACTTTTGGTTTCAGAATTATAAACCACATCATCTCAGTCACTTAAATGTTGACTGTAGGAGTGCCAACACGTCTTTTCCTGGGAGAGACATTATTCCCTGAACAGCACCCTCAGTGCTAAGGCTGCCTGAAACAATCTCAGAGCAAAGTGAAAGACTTTACCCCGTGAAATTTTGTAGAGTGTATTCCTAGTGATTTGGCTCTCTCTTGAACTCCAGAAACAAACAGAGAAAAAACTCTACCTGATCATATCACAAACCATAATTTAATAAGAAAGAGATAAAAATTATAATGATAAACAAGTGTAAATGTTCAGCATATATCCATGTGCTATATTTTCTCCTGATTCATTTAATCCTGAGATTACAGAGCTATCATAAATAAGAAAATTTGACTAATAATAGAAATTACTTACTAAAAGTCCCTCTGCCAGGAATATAGCATATATTATTCATTTAATTCCATCATTTTGCAAGGTAAATATTGCAGCCTGTCAATAAGGATGCCAAGTTTGCAGACTTTGAAAATAATTTGGCCAACTTCATCAAGTTGGGCTTGAACTTGCTTCTTTGTCTGTTTAGGTCTCAAAGTCACTCTATTCTCTGTTTGCTAGAATTAACTGCTGATCACTATGCTTGATTATTTGGATATGTATTACTCTTTTCTTATATATCTACAGACTTTGTTCCTACAAAACTGAAAGTACTCAGAATAAAAGCAAGTGTGGTAGACAGAATTATCTGCTAATCCCCCAAATCCCAGCCCATTCAGGGCCTACCCTATTTAATATCTTCACCCTGAGTGTGTGTGGGACCTTTGAAAATAATGAAATGACTATCATCTTCATTAAATTATTTCTGAAAAAAAAGTAAAGAGCAGTTAATCTTGTAATGATGCTGCATTTCTGATTGTAGCTCACTATAATGAGATTGTCCCACTGACTTTGAAGAAGTGTGCCCACTTGTGAGAGAGTCATGTGTCTCGAACCTGAGAGTGGCTTCCAGTAGCTGAGAGTAATGCACTTGTGAGAACTCATCAAATGGGACCTCTGTTCTCCAGTCAACAGGAGATGATTTCTGCCAGCAGAATTTAGCAGAGGGCCTTGAGTCAGAGATGAGATCCCAGCTCCATTTGATGTCTAGCTTTCAGATTTTCAGTCAGATGAAACACAGAACAGAGGCACCAGCTAAACCCCTGCTCATAATTCTTTCTGTAGAAAGTAAGATAATAAATTTGTTTTGTTGTGAGCTTCTAAGTTCATGGTAGTTTTTTACTCAGCAATAGAAAACTAGCACAGTAATTTTCCTTCTCTCTCTCCAGACCTCTCCTTGTTTCTTTCCTTCTTTCCTCTTTAAAATGCACACAGTGTATAGGAAAATGGTATGCACACTACAACACTTTAGAGGCTCAAACAATTTTACCATGTGTCACTCAGGGAGAAAATCTCTTTGACCCAAAGGAGTTTTGTGTTGTTGTTGTTATTTTATATATTGATACTAAGTTTTGGATTAGAAAACATATTAAAGCCCTACTTAAAACCTCAATTTGTCCTTGATGTTGTGTTCACGTGTGTAAATTAAAAGAACTCTTGGGGACAGGAAGATAAGATGGATACATGAGCATCATGATGCCACCAAATCTTCATGAGAAGGAATTGTCATCAGTAATTTGTAGCAGCAGGAGGTGGACAAGATAATTGAGTAAATATGGAAAAATACAGGAAAAAAAAAGCAAGTGGGAAATATTAAATATGGATTTGAAAGTTCCAGGTTCCAGGATTAAATTATTTTATTTCCTTTACCTTGATGAGGTAATGTTTTCTAAGGATATTGTTCTTATGTCCAAAACCTCACAGAGATATCTGCATCACAGAGATAAAATTATATGGAAGAAATTTTTATCTAAGGAACACTGAACTATTTTGTTTGGGGCTGGTTGAGCTTGAAATAGTTTTCAGAAAAACATTCCTTACTTCGTAATTAGAAATAATTTATACATAGCTATTAAAATACACAAAGCCATATCTTTTAATTGCTATCCACTTTATCCAATATCCATAAAAATTACCATTTAATTCTACATTCTTGACTTACCCTTCACTATCCTCCAATATATTTTATAAGCAAAATGAGATAATTACTAAAATCCTCTCTGGAGGATATTTTCTGCAACAATTTTATGTTTGGGTTCTTTGTGTTTTGCTATTGTGACTCACATCTGCAGATGAAAACACAGGGAAATTGCTGTCTTGATACTACTTCTGAATGTTGTGAGCAGTTTAAATCAAAGTTTGACATTCTAAGCTGTTTAATTCTCTCAAGGGAGCTTTCCCAGTTGAGAAGCTTCAAAAGTAAACCTCCACATCCCAAGTCTTTTTTGAAACAAATCTAAGGCTTTTATAAGATTATTTTCAGATACCTTAGCTGTATGAGGATAATGAATACATTGTTTAAATAAGGGCCTCAGGCAAGGATTATATAGCTCAAAGCTTGCCTGTGTTACATGTTTAGAAAACATCAAAAAAGTAGATATACTATAAGAATGCCTTCTTTAACCAGTAGCTATATATTACTAAGCAAGGTGTAATTTTTTTGTGCATACATTAACATTTTTACCCATTAACACATTTCCAGAGTTCATTCATAATGAACTCTGTTATATTTGCATATTTTTGATATTACTATAGTTATTATACAGATTGGGAAACTAAAACTCAGTATAGTAAAATGGCTGATCCATTATATGAAAGATGCAAATGATAAATATAAAATTAAACTATTAGTTTGATCTCAGTTACAGACACTACTGCTCAAGATTATATTTGTTAAGTCATAAATAAGAGGTGTATTTACACCAAGTACTTTATCTTTTTCCAAATATTGGGATAGTAATTCATAGAGAAAAGAGTGTAAGAACATTTATATTCCAGAGAGCATAAGAATTAAAAAGGGTGTATAGATGTAGAATAGATCCTATTGGAAATTAATTAATAAAGGCATTTTTGAATGCATTATTTATTGAAAATCTGCCATTCTTACAGTTCTTAAGAGTGCAGTTTAAGATATTCTTGCAATAATGTTTATTTAATGTTAAGACAATAACAGGTAGTCTTCTACCTTTTTTGTTGTTGTATTTTTTCCATTACCATTTAGTCCTCTTATACTCCCTTGCTCCCCACAATCACCACCCTGTTGTCCATGTCCATGAGTCTTTTTTCCTCTTTTCTCAACCTTCCCTCCACCTCCCCCTCCCAAGCTGTCCTCCTGCTCTCTTCTACTTTTTAAACAGTTATGTCTTTTTATCCTTACAGTTATCATATGAACTAGCTAATGATATTATCCGTATTTCATATTTAAGGGAACTGAGGAATAGAGAGGTTTGGTAATTTGCCTGAGAACTTGTAAAGGAGGCCAGGTTTTCAATTTAGGCAACTTCACAGCTGAGCTTATTGATTCAATCAACTAAGTCTCTCATTTATAGATTGTCATAGGAAATTGCCAATATTTAATGATGTCTGCATATAAAAAAACAATTTCCTATGACTGAAATGATTAGTACTATAATTATTACTGCCATAATTTTCTAGTGTTAAATGCAAAGCTGCTGTTTAATCTCTCTCTGTATTATATCATTTAAACTTAAAGTATAAAATATGCATTTTTATTTAATCTATTATTAGTTTAATTATAGTAAGTTATTTACAGAGCATAAGATAAGTCAATTCAAGCTATAAATCAGGCTTAACACTTTCATATCATGTAATAGAATTTTCTATTAGTACTATATACTCAGGCTCCTGTGTATAGATTTTACTACATTTTGTATATCTAAGTAAAATAATAACCAAAGTTTCTCCAACTTTAAATATGAACATAATGTAAATCCTTGGTTTCAGATTCAGAAGTTAAATCTAGGGGGTCTCTGGTTCCAAGTCTAGAGAGTTTTTTTTTTTTTTTAATTCTATGCATAATATCATCTTAAATGCTTTGCCAATACCTTTTAAATAAAATTAGAAATGTTTTAGAAGAATTGTCACCAAAAAAAATCTCTTATAAAAACAAAAATATCACTAGCCATCAATGTATGTCTATTACGGATTCAGATTTTATATGTATTTAAAAAATTAGTCTAAGATGAAATAGTTTTCAAATTCTTATAGAAAAATTGGTCTTCAAAATCTTTGATAATAAAATACAAATTAATGTAATTTAAATAATATATTAAAATGTATCAACTCTTGAAATAATGCAATACAAAACTAAATTCACTTAATTATTAGCTCTAACAGATGTCTTCTTACACTAACTTTCCAACAAATACCAACAATAAATAAAATAATATTCTGAAGTCAATATTAATTAAAATAATCTATAGCTTGGTAATTTTTGGCTTGCATGAGGATAATTTTAAATAATACTCTATTTAAATAATAATTTTGCTATAGCTATTTTGACTTAATATAACCAAACTACATAGTACAACAGACTAATGGTTGAACTGATTAATGTGTCTGTCATGGGTGAACTGAAGCAGGGAAGTTAAGCAATCAGCAATAGTGTGGGGTCCAAATGTCATTGTGCAATTTTCATAAGTGCATTTAAAAAGAAATAACTGTTATTTTCATGATGAAATGCAAGGACATAACTATGGTTTGCACCATATCATAAAAACCATATTCATTAAGTTTGTTTCCCATCATTTAATGTTACACAAGAAACATTTGTACTGACTGAATCAGGAATGAATAAAGAGAAAGAATTTCTATTGTGACAATAGAAATGATGAAAGAGTTAAAATGGAGAAAATAAGGTTGAGAATTTTTTAAATATGATATGGTTTGAAAGAGAATAAAATATTAAAATATTTAAAAATATATTTGTCAAGCTGTTTTTTTTTAAGATTTTATTTATTTATTTTTAGACAGAAGGGAAGGGAGAGAGAAAGAGAGGGAGACAAACATCAATGTGTGGTTGCTTGTCAAGTGGCCCCCACTGCGGACCTGGCCTGTAACCCAGGCATGTGCCCTGACTGGGAATAGAACTGGCGACCCTTTGGTTCACAGCCTGTGCTCAATCCACTGAGCTACACCAGCCAGGGCTCAAGCTGTTTTTTTTTTTTTTTTTTTAATTGAAGTTTTATTTCATTAAAAAATATGTACATACAGAAATACTCATCCATGTCTCTTATTTTAAAAATACATATGATCTTCAAAGTCCATAATTCTAACCATAAACTTTCTAATTTAAAATAATCAAAGATAGTTGAAAGTTACTTTGTTAGAACTGTGCTTTGGTTTTCTGAATAACAAATTTGATTTTGTACCTGTTACATAGAATTTAGCCACTGATAGAGTGAAATAAAGAACAACAAGAAATTGGTTAAGAAAAACCAATGTTATAAATACTTTTAATGAAGTATGTTATTTTTATTTAAATGTTATCAGATGTAAAGTTTGTTCTACAATTTAATAATTGTCAATCAATTAATGATAATGATAAGTGAATATAATTTTACCTATTATTAATTTAATGTTATTTAGAGCAAAGAAAATGTACTTCTAAAATACATGGTATTTTTATATGAACAAAACATGCCTTTCAAGTTTCTCAAACAAAAATACAATATATACTTAATTAAAAATATCAAAAACAGAGTCCCAATTCACTGAAACACATAGAAAATGCCTGACTATTTTAAGATGCTTAATATTTAATGTAGAGATGAGAATTATGTATGTAAAAGTTAAATGGCAATATAAGAAAACATATTAATATCAAAAATATTGTAGCTGATATGCACTTAATATTAAAATTTCAAAATTCTACTACTATTTGTCATAATTATGTTAATATTAACAGGAGAAACCTGGTTCTTCTTGCTAATGCAGTAAAGAATTACTGATCAGCAAGTCTCTTAGCATGCAGACAGGGTTTATTAGTATTACGACATTCTAATGAAAGAGAAGGTAGAGGAGAAAGACAAGAGCAGGGGTGACAAGAACAAGGGTGGCAAGAGCCCTGGTACTTTGTTCTGAGGACTTAAAAAGTTAGTGGGATGCGGATGAGGGAGTTATATGTTGATTGATGTATAAAGTTTGAGCCAGCTTTCCCGGGGGGACGTGACAACCCAAATGTAGGTATGTGGTGGGGGGGTTCTTTCCCAGATAGTAGAAGTGGTACATAGAATTTCAAGGATGGCCTTCCCACCTTCTAGGCCTTTGGATGTTCATGACACCCAAAAATCTTAGTAAGATTGCTACAGAAGGTTACAGAAGCCCAGTCTCAAGGATTCTTTCCTCCTCCTGTACTATCTTTGCTTTTGTTGTTTGGAATGCCTGGCAATCTTATCCTAACTGCGCTCAAGACTGCTGAGTTACTGGATGAGACATGTCTTTCTTTGCCTCTAGCCTCCTATTAAATTCTTTGTTAGAATAATGGCAAAGGCCCTGTCTTTATTTTCCCTCTGGTCACTCATTCCTAGTTGCTACCTAACAATAATATCATCTAAAAATGTAAATCAGAAGATAGGGTACCAATTTTTATGCCCAAATATGGTGGTATTGTTCATATATTACTTTATATAAATATAAATTTATAATTATAGCCTTAGCTGAGTGGCTTAGTTGGTTGGGGTATCATCCCATACTCCAAGAGGTGGCGGGTTTGATTCCTGGTCAGGGAACAGACCTGGGTTTTGGGTTTTATCCTCAGGAGGCTTGCATGTACAGGACTCAGCAGACTCTCTCTCTCTCTCTCTCTTTCTCTACCCCCCTCTTTCTCCTTTCCTCTCTCTCTAAAATCAATAAACATATCATTGGGTGGGGAATAAAACTTTTACATATATTTTTACAAATGTATATATATATATTAGAAAAAATATATATATGTATTCTGTTGAAATGAGCTTGGTCAAAGGGAGGTTAAAGGTGATCATCTGGTATATTTGCTTTAAGTAAAATTAATTTTTATACACAAAGATTTAGAATTTTTAATAGAATTATCTTCCACTAAGACTTCCATTAAAAAAAGCATCCATTTGTTAATAAATTAACCCTATGATCCCAAACACATAGACTTTGTTTGGTTGAATACATCTGTTCAGATCCATCTGGAGACTCAAATCAAAAGTAGTGCTTTATATTGAACTACCAAAATTGTTGCTGCTATCTACTTCCCCTTATGTTCCCAGTAACTCCACTCTCATCTACTACCAAGTCAAGGGGAAGTAAGTAGGAGTTGTATCTTAATAGAAATGAATGGACCTTGAATCATTTTGGGGGGTGCCTAGCATGTTTTCTGAAACTATTTCCTATAATAAATAATATCAAGGTATCAAGGTATCAAATCACCGGCATGTCTAAAAATTGAATTCAATCTTGGAAACTTGTTAGGAGATTGCACTTGCCAGAACTCCATGATCATTCACCTAGAACTGTAAGTAGGATAGTGCCTTACAGTTTAGTCAATGCCCAGTACCTCCCACCAAATAAAAGTGAATACACCTGAACTGGCATCCTATACACGAGTTTTATTCATTGTGCTCACTTTCTCTCTTTGGTTTTATAACATTCTTCCTGATAGTAATCCATTATCTATTGTACTGAAAAATATTTTAAAGTATTTAACTTTGGCAAACCTATCCTCTTACTCCAGGTTAAAATTGGCTTACCATTACATGCTTGATAAAAAGCCACAACATAAATGCTAAATATGAAAAAACATATAAAGAGACATACAGTCAACATCATACTCAATGGGCAATAACTAAAAGCTTTCCCACTAAAATCAGGAACATGACAAGGATGTCTGCTTTCACCACTTCTATTCAACATAGTATTAGAAGTCCCAGTCTCAGTGATCAGACAAGATAAAGAAATAAAAGGCATCCAAATTGGAAAGGAGGAAGCAAAACTGTCACTGTTTGCAGATGACATGATAGTACACATAGAAAATCCTATAGACTCCACCAAAATATCTACTTAACCTAATAAGTGACATTGGCAAAACAATGGGATGCAGAATCAATATTCAGAAATCTAAGGCATTTTTGTACAGCAACAATTAAATATCAGAAACAGAAATCAGGAAAAAAATACCATTTGATATAGCAACAAGAAAAATAAAGTACCTAGGAATAAACTTAACCAATGATGTAAAAGACCTATATTCAGAAAACTACACAACACTGAAGAAAAGAATTAAGGAAGACACAAACAAATGGAAGCATGTGGTATTTTCATGGATTGGAAGAATTAACATCATGGAAATGTCCATATTACCCAAAGTGATTTATAGAATCAATGCAATCCCTATTAAAGTACCAACAACATATTTCACAGATACAGAACAAACATTTCAAAAATTTATATGGAACCATAAATGACCCTGAATAGCTGCAGCAATTTTGAGAAAGAACAAAGTAGGAGGGATCATCATACCTGACATCAAACTGTATTACAAGGCCATGGTAATCAAAACAGCCTGGTACTGGCATAAGAACAGACACATAGATAAATGGAACAGAATAGAGAGCTCAGAGATAGACCCAAGTCTCTAAGGTCAATTAATCTTTGACAAAGCATAAAATGGAGTAAACATAAGCTCTTCAACAAATGGTGTTGGGAGATCTGGACAGCTGCATGCCAAAAAATGAAACTTGACCACCAACTTATAACATACACAAAATTAAACTCAAGATGGATAAAACACTTAAATATAAGTCTCAATGCCATAAAAGCCCTAGATGAACATAGGCAGGAGAATCAGATATTCCACACAGCAATATTTTCACCAATATATCCCCTAAAGCAAGGAAAATAAAGGAAAGAATAAACAAATGGGACTTCATCAAAATAAAAAGCTTCTGCATGGCTAGAGAAAACAGCATTAAAATGAAAAAAGAACCAATGGTATGGGAAAATATATTTGTAAATGATATCTCAGACAAGGGTTTGATCTCCAAAATATATGAAGAACTTATGTGACTCCACTCCAGGAAGACAAATAACCCAATTAAAAAATGGGCAAAGGACTTGAAAAGACATTTCTCAAAGGAGGACATACAGAGGGTCCAGAGATATATGAAAGGATGCTAAGTGTCACTAACCATCAGAGAGATGCAAATTCAAACCACAATAAGATACCACTTCACACTGGTGAGAAAGGCCATCATAAACAAATGAATAAAAAACAAATGCTGGTGAGGTTGTATAGAAAAGGGAACCCTAGTATATTGTTGGTGGGAATGCAGACTGGCACAGCCGCTGTGGAAAACAGTATGGAATTTCCTCAGAAAATGAAAATGAAACTGCCTTTTGATCCAGCAATTCCACTGCTAGGACTATACCTTAAGAATCCTGAAACACCAATTCCAATGAACCTATGCACCCCAATGTTCATAGCAGCACAGCTTACAATAGCCAAATTCTGGAAGCACGTAAGTGCCCATCACTAAATGAATGAATCAAAAAACTATGGTACATTTTCACAATGAAATACTATGCAACAGAAAGAAAGAAGAAGCTCTTACCCTTTGCGAAAGCATCGATGAATCTGGAGCACGTTATGCTAAGTGAAGTAAGTCAGGCAGTGAAAGACAGATACCATATGATCTCACCTATAAGTGGAACCTAATCAATAAAACAAACAAGCAAGCAAAATATAACCAGAGACACTGAAATTAAGAACAAATTGACAGTAGCCAGATGGGAGATTGGAGGGGATAATGGGGATAAGAGGGTAGGGTTGTCCTGAATATGTATAAAGGACCCAGGGACAAAGACAAAGGGTGTAGGATCAAGGATGGGAAATGGAGATGGCTGGAGTGGGGAGACTAGCGGGGGGTAAATTGAGACAACTGTACTTAAAGAACAATAAAAAAGTTAAAAAACAAAAATAAAAGAAAAAAATTAGAGTAGGTATTTCATCTAACAAAACTGTTACTACAATATGAAAAAAATATATTTACTTTTTGAGATTTTTTGGTATTAATTATGAAACCATTTTCTTTTTCTTCAATGCCCACTCCTTCTCTCTTACCAAATACTTGTGTTATGCTGACCCTCTTATTAAGAAATCTTACCCCGTTCACACATAGCAAATGGATCTACACCACAGCAAAGTTGTAGTCATTCTTTACTTGAGAGAAGATATTTTCCAGAGTTATTCTGTTCTCTGTGACTCACTTATGGACATTCCAAACTATAGCATTCTTTATTGATACTGCAAATATCATTCTTGTAGTATATAACCCATGCTTCTTATATGTGTGTGTCGAAGCCATCTGCAAACAGAAGTAATGGTAAAACATCTTTAACAGCGGAAGAAAAGCCATTGGAGTGACCTAAGGCATCTATTTAACATTCTAGCTACCATTCCATTGATCTCAATGGGATTTGTCAAAAAGCTCTAAGGCAAGTTGTTCTGCCTGTCAGTTTAAAACAGTTGTAGAGAATTCTGAGAAGTTGAGCTCAACTAGTGATCACTTCTGATTTATTCTTTGCTGTGTCAGGCCATGACTATGCACTATTGGTTTCTTTATCTGCACTATTTCATCAAGTGGCTTCATCAAATGAAAGAATTGTCTAAGTTCTGTATCTCAATTCCTTCTAGTAAAACATTATCATAATTATGTTCTTAAGAGAAACACATTCACACACACACACACTGCAATAGCTCACTTCAGATGTTAAAACTGGTTGTTGTAAGGTTGCATTAATCGTTTAATTTTAACTTGTCAATGCCTTATTGATTTATTGGGCTTGGATGACCAAGACAAGGTTATCCAAAAATCAGGATGGCACTGGGCTGTGTAGCGAACAAAATGAAATATTGGATGCCATTAAAAAATTAAGTTCATATAGTTTAGAGTAGATATAGGAAGACAATGTTTTTTAATTTATGAGTATATTTAAAAGAAAATTTTCTTTTAAGTTTGCGTTGAATTGACCACTATGTTCTAGTTTACTTATTTCTAGTAACAGCTGAGAAATGATGATAAAATGTATTAAAATTATATGGTACATTAGAAAAGCAAGTGATCAAACTTGCAGGTGAAAACATTGTAAATGAACATCATTTTAAAAGGTAGTGTTTACCTAGAACTTCCATTAATGTAGTTCTAGAACTATATTTCTAGGTACATCAACTCTCCATATGCATGAACTCTGAGATACCTGATCTTTAATCATAAGTATTTTGTTACATGTATCTCAAAAAGGTATTGTACGTTGTCTCTTCTTTTATTCAAATGCACTAAATAGTGTATTTTAGTTTCTTTGTAAATACCAGTTAGTTTGTAGTATTTAAACACAATGATTTGTAGGACTTCTGAAGAGAACTACGTTGTTTACCTCCACGCTTGTTAACGACAGTTGTGCTTTTAGCTTGTGCCCTTCATCTCCAATGACATTTTAACTTATACAGATTCTCAATGTGTATAAAGTTACTGTTCACTAATGTTTAATACTTTCATAAGTTTAATCTTTCACTAACCCTTCTGCCTGCTCCCTTTTATTACCTTGTTTACTTTTATTTATGTATTTTCTCTCATAATTTTCCACCTGGCTAGAGGTTGATTTTAATAGACATTGTTAGCCCACAAATGTTCACTTTCTTGGGCTAGTGATCAGTAACAGTGAATCCTTGAAAAGCTGCACATCTCCAGGGATATTTGGCTATATTGATAATTTTCGTATTTGGAAAATTTTCTCTTATTATTATAATTGAGCTATGTGGGCAGTTTGAATATAGTAGCTATACATCTAACTTAAAAATAAAACATCAGTGAGCCACATTGGTAAATACCACCTGTTTAAAAAATAGGATGATATTCACCTTTTTTGAGGAGGAGAAAAACAAAACAAAACAAAATCCATTTGTAGAACACTGGTTCAAGACACCTTCAGCATGGCAGCATTCAAAGACACCTAGTTAGATAATCACAATACTTGGCATTTTGGCACTTATACAAATGTCCACCTCCTTCCTCAGTTACCGCTGGGAGTGTAGAGCAAGTCTGGCTACAACACAATTGGCTGTCTCTCTCTGGATGTCCTTCAAACAGAAAATGTGCTTTCAGAGACTGTTTACTCTGCACAGTCCCTAGAAAAGGAATGTCATGAAAAATTAAACAAGGGAAGATTAATGACATGAAGGGAAGAGAGATATGTTCAAAATCTCAGAACACATATTTGTTTAGACTCAAAGAATTGATAGATCTTGTTTCCTTTAACTAATGGGTTATTTATAAAATACCCTAAGAAATGTATATGATACTCATCAAGAATATACAAGAATTATATATCTGTAATATAACATAATATCCTTTATAGCAATATCCTCTCTATCATAGATATAATTTTTAAAATATGCAATATTTTATATTGACTATTATAAATTCCCAATTAAGGGGGTGCAGATAAATCTTTGAATATTACTCATTTCTTTTCCAACATGAATTATTGATCACCCAGTATCATCATAACTTTTTCAGGTGTTGTGAATAGTATATTTAGAACAGCAACTGTCTCGATTTTATAGAAACTCGATCAGGTCAAGGAGGTAGAACTTAACAAAATGTACTAGAGACAATATTGGACTTAGGGAAATGTTCAAATAATTGTTAGTTGAAGTGATGTGATTTGAGCAGGGTTAGCATAGACAGGAGAAGTGTTTTAATTATTTTATTTTAAAAAATTAATTGTATTTTATCCATTACCATTTATCCCCCTCATACCCTCTTGCACTTCCACCCACCCCTCACCCCACTGTTCGTATCTGTGAGTTCTTTTCCTTTTTTGCTCAATTCCTTCACACCCCAACCATTCCTCAGACCTGTCAGGCTGCTCTCCAACTAGGAGTCTGTCTTTATTTTGCTTGTTAGTTCAGTATGTTCATTAGATTCCACATAGAGTGAAATCATACGGTATTTGTCTTTCTCCCTACTGGCTTATTTCACTTAACATAATGTTCTACAAGTTCATCCTTGCTATTGCAAAGGGTATGCTTTTCTTCTTTTTAAGGCCAAATAGTAGTCTATTGTGTAATTGTACCGTGTCGTTTTATCCACTCATTTACTGATGGACACTTGGGATGCTTTCAAATTTGGCGATTGTAAATACACCTGTAATGAACATAGGGGCTCATACATTCTTTCAAATTAGTGTTTTGTGTTCCTTCGGATAAATTCCCAGAAGTAGAATTGCAGGATCATAAAGCAGTTCTATTTTTAACTCTTTGAGGTAAATCCATACTGCTTTTCACAGTGTCTGCACCAATCTAGAGACCCATAAGCACTATAAAAGGGTTCTGCTTTCTCCACATCATTTCCAGGACTTTTGTTAATTGATTTATTGATGATAACCACTCTGAACAGTGTGAGGTGATATCTCATTGTCTTAATTTGCATTTATCTTATACTTATTGATGTTGAGCATCTTTTCAATGTCTATGGGCTATCTGTATGGCGTCTTTGGAGAACCGTCTTTTCAGATCATATGCCTATTTTTTAATTGAATTGTTTATTTTTTGATGTTCAGTTTTATAAGTTCTTTATAATATTTGGATATTAACCCCTTATCAAAGATTTATCAGCATATATGTTATCTCATTCTGTGAGTAGTATTTCCATGTTGTTGAAAGTTTTCTTTGCTGTGCAGAGACTTTTTAGTTGGAAGTCATCCCATTTGTTTATTTTTAACTTACTGCCCTTGCTTGAGGAGATATATCAGAAAAAAATATTGCCACCAGCTATGTCTGATAATTTACTTCCTCCATTTTCTTCAAGGATTTTTATGGTTTCAAGTCTAGCATTTAAGTCTTTAAACCATTTTGAATTTATTCTCATGCATGGCATAAAAAGGTGGCCTAGTTTCGTTTTTCTTCCTATATCTGTCCAATTTTTCCAACACCATTAAATGATATTGGAAAAGTAGCCCATTATATAGTTTTGCCTCATTTGTCAAATATTACTTGACTATAAATGTGTGGGTTTATTTCTGGGTTCTTTATTCTGTTCTAATGATCTATGTGTCTGTGTTTATGCCAGTACCGTGCTGTTTTGATTACCATGGCCTTAGAGTATAGTTTGATATTAGGTAGCATGATTCCCCCAACTTAATTTCTTCTTTCCCAAGACTGTTGCTGTTATTCAGAGTCATTTCTCATTCCATATACATTTTTTAATTTCTTTTTTATTTATTTATTTTAGAGAGAGGGGAAGGGAGGGAGACAGAGGGAGAGAGAGAAACAGCAATGTATGGTTGCCTCTCACATGGCCCTCACTGGGGACCCGGCCCGCAACCCAGGCATGTGCCCTGACGGGGAATCGAACCGGGACCCTCTGGTTCCCAGCCCGTGCTCAATCCACTGAGCTACACCAGCCAGGGCTCCATATAGATTTTTGAATATTTGTTCTAGTTTTGTAAAATGAGTCATTAGTATCTTATCCAGAATTATGTTGAATCTATAGATTTCTTTAGGTAGTATGGACATTTTATTGCTCCTAATTCTTCCTGTCCATGAACACAGTATATATTTCCTTTTGAATCCTTAACAATTTCTTCCTTCAGTGTCTTATAATTTTCTGACTACAGGTCTCTTAGATCCTTGATTATGTGTATTCCTAGGTATTTTCTTCTCTTTGAAGCTATGGTGAATAGGACTGTTTTCATAATTTCCCTTTCTATTAGTTTGTTACTAGTATATAAAATTGTAACTGATTTCTAGATATTAATTTTGTATCCTTCTACTTTTCTGAATTTATTTATCAGTTCTATGAGTTTCTTGGTGAAATCTTTGGGGTTCTGTATGTATAATATGCCATCTTCAAAAAATGACAGCTTTACTTCTTCCTTTCCAATTTTTTAAAGATTTTATTTATTTATTTTCATAGAGAGGAGAAGGGAGGGAGGAAGAGCAATGTATGGTTGCCTCTCACATGGCCCTCATTGGGGACCTGGCCCGCAACCCAGGCATGTGCCCCAACGGGGAATCGAACCGGGACCCTCTGGTTCCCAGCCCGTGCTCAATCCACTGAGCTACACCAGCCAGGCCTTCCTTTCCAATTTATATGCCACTTATTTCTTCTTGTCTGATTGTGTAACTGGGACTTCCATTACTATGTTGAATTAGAAACGTGAAAGTGGACATCACTATTTTGTTCCCCGGTCTTAAGAAGAATGCTTTTTGCCCGTTGAATATGATGCTGACAGTGTGTTTGTTACATACGGCATTTATTATGTTTAGATATATTCCCTTTAATCCCACTTTGCTGAGAGTTTTTATGATAAATGGGTGCTGAACTTTATCAAATTATTTTCTTCATCTATGAATATGACAATGTGTTTTTTATCCTTGATTTTGTTTATGTGGTGAATTACATTTAGCAACTTGCAAATATTGTACCAACCTTGCATTCCTGGAAAAAAATCTCAAATCTCACTTCATCAGGTATATAAACTTTTTGATGCATTGCTGTATTTAATTTGCTAATATATTGTTAAGGGTTGCAGCATCTATGTTCATCAGGGATATTGGCCTATAATTTTTGTTATTTTTTATAGTATCTTTATCTGGTTTTGGTATTATGATAATGCTGGCCTTGTAATATGAATTTGGGAGCCTACCTCCACTTGAATTTTTATGAAATAGTTTGTGTAGGAGTGGTGTTAGTTCTTATTGGAATGTTTGGTAAAATTCACCTGTGAAAGCTTGTTTTTTATTTTTTTTAGATAGACCTATAATGCTATGAATTATCCTCTTAGGATTACTTTCCCAATGTCCCACAGATTTTGAACTGTTATGGCCTCATTTTCATTTGTTTCAAGGTATCTTTTTATTTCTTCCTTGCTCTTATTGTTGATTCCTTCATTGTTTAATAACATGTTATTTTGCTTCCATGTCTCTGTGTTTTTAAATGTTCTTCTTGTGATTGATTTCTAGTTTTGTAGTGTTTTGTCAGAGAAGATGCTTGATATGATTTAAGAACATGGAGGAATAAGTGGAAGATACACTAACCCCTTCCTAGGACCAATCTGGAATTCAACTAAATAGTAGAGAAATCATCCTGAACAGCTGACTGAACACTGCTAGAGATGAGCCTTGCAACTAAGGATAGAAGAAACCACTTCACTACAATGAAACTGGTAGGGAGTGTGGAGGAGGCACAAGAGGGCTGGCTGTGCTCCCAGGGGTGGCAGCTGAAGTTCTGAAGGGATATTTCAGCAGCTAGGTGGTTCCTTCTGATAAGTACAAGGTCCAAATCCCAAACTGGGCTCTCCAGCCTACAGCATCAGAGCCAGAAAAGAACTCAGATAACATCCGCTATGAAAAGCAGCAGAATTTTTGTCTGTCAGGGAGAGATGGCTGGGGACTCAGAGAGCCTCTTAAAGGGCCAAAACCAAAATTTCACTTAGCCACTTATCTCGGTCTCTGGCAGAGGGAACACAGAGTGGATGAGAGATGTTTGAGAAGAGTCTGGGGTTGTTGCTCTGGGGAGAGAACAGAAGAAATGGCTGATATAATTGTTGTACTGCGTCATTCCCCATACTGCAGAAGCCATCTTTCTCAGACAGAGCATTCATCTCCAGATGGCTTCACCCTGAAGTGAAGTAATGGCCCTACCACTGGAATACTCTGCCAACCCAATGGAGCTTAAGCCAGGCTGCTGATTATAGCTTGAAGCTATATCACTGATTAATTTTACAAGTAAAGCAGATCTCTGGGAGCCCCATGAGGCTTTAACTGTCCTTCCCCAGGACCTGGTGTTCATAAAAGCCAGCTCTGGCATGCAGCTTGGTTCTTTCTGCACACAAACAGGTCCAGCAGATGGAGTCATATGCTGTGAATCACTGATAGCCTCAAAAATGGTTGACCAGGGCCAGTGGCAAGCAGCGTCTGACAAAGGTCTACACCAGAGTTTTTGCTGATCAACCTAATACGTAGAAACAAAGAAAGAAGCAGCCAAAATGGGAAGACACAGAAACAGATCCCAAATGAAAGAATAAGAGAATTCTTGAGGAGAATTCCTAGATGAAATGGAGGCAAGCAAGTTATCAGATGGAGAGTTTAGAGTAATGATTACTCAACAGCATGAAAAAAATACATAGAAACCATATTTAAAAAAAAGTCAGAAATAAAGAATGCAGTAGCTGAAATAAATAATAAACTTGAAGGAATGAACAGTAGATTACATGAAGCAGAGGATCGAATCAGTGATTTGGAAGACAAGGTAAAGAAAATGAAAACAAAAAACAAAAAACACCCAGGCAGAACAGAATAAAAGAAAAAGGAATTTTAAATAGAGAAGTGCTTAAGAAATATTTTGGACAACATGAAATGTAACAATATCCACCTCATGGAATACAAGAAGGAGAAGAGATCAATGAAGGAATAAAGAACAAATTTGAAGAAATGATGAAAAAATACACACAAGTCCAGAAAACTCAGAGAATCCCAAACAAGTGGACTCATAGAGGCCTACACTGGGATACCTCATAATTAAAGGGAAAGGCTTAAAGACGTGGAGATAATCCTAAGAGCTGCAAGAGAGATGGCAATAGTTACATACAAGTGAGCACCAATTAGACTGTCATCTGATTTCTCAACAGAAATATTTCAGCCAGAAGGGAGTAGCATGAAATATTCAAGGTAATAAAAAACAAGAACCTACCACCAAGGCTACCTCACTCAACAAGGCTATCATTTAAACTCAAAGGAGAAATTGGGAGCTTCCCAGAAAAGAAAAATCTAAAGGAGTTTGTTAACACCAAACCAGTACAGCAACGGATGTTAAAAGGGTTTTTGAGAAGAGAAGAGGAAGAAAAAGAGGGAAAAAAAAAAAAAACAGAGGAAAATAGTCTAACAATAAAATAGCACTAAATATGTATCTATCAACAAACCCCTTAGATGTAAATGGCTTAAGCAGTCCATAGAAAAGACATAGAGTAGCTGAATGAATAAGAAAACAAGACCCATATATATGCTGCCTCCAAAAGACCCACATCACATGGAAAATACATAGACTAAAAGCAAAGGAATGGAAAAAATATTTGATGTAAATGGAAAGGGTAAAAAAAGCTGGTGTAGCTGTACTTATATTCAACAAAATAGACTTTAAAAATAAAGCCATAGTAAGAGACAAAGAAGGACACTATGTAATGATAAAGGAAACAATGCAACAAGAAGATATAACCCTAGTAAATATTTATGCATCTAACATAGGAGCATCTAAATATGTGGAGCAAATCTTGATAAACATTAAGGGAGAGATTAGTAGAAATACAGTCATATTCAGGGATTTTAACACCTCATTTACTACAATAGACAGAATTTCCAGACAGAAAATCAGCAAGGAGACAGTAGCCTTAAATGACACACTATATCAAATTGATTTAATTGATATCTTCAGAGCATTCCACCCCAAAGCAGCATAATATACATACTTTTCAAGTGCACATAGAACATTTCATAGGACAGACCACATATTAGGACACAATACAAGTCTCAAGAAATTTAAGAAGATTAAAATTATACCTATGCCCTTTTAAAAAATGTTTTTATTGTTACTCAAATACAATTGATTGGAGTATTTAAGCCATTTACATTTAAAGTGATTATTGATATATCTATATATATACACACACACATATAATATATGTATTTCATACATATATAAAATATGTATATATATAGCCATCTTATTTCATATACTATTTTCTTCTTCTCTTCCTCCACCTTCTTCCTCTTTCTTCCTTCCCCTTCTCCTTCTCCTTCTTCTTTTTCTTCCTCTTCCTCCTCTTCTTCTTCTGCAAGCCCTTTTACATTTGTTGAAATATTTGTTTTGTGTCCACAAACTCCTTTAGCATTTTTTTTTTAATCTGGGAAGCTCATTATTTCTCCTTCAATATTAAATAATAGCCTTGCTAAATAAGTAGTCTTGGTTTTAGGTCCTTGCCTTTCATCACTTTGAATATTTTAGGACAATCTCTTCTCGCTTAAAATGTTTCTGTTGAGAAATCAGTTGATACTCTTATGGGAGCTCCCTTGTTGATAACTACTTTTCTCTTCTGGCTTTTAAGGTTCTCTTGTCTTTAAGCTTTGCCATTTTAATTATGTTGTGTCTTCGTCTAGGTCTCTTTGAGTCCATTTTGTTTGGGACTCTCTGTGCTTCCTGGACTTGTGTGCCTTTTTCCTTCATTTGGTTACTGAAGGTTTTGGTCATTATTTCTTTAAATAGGTCCTTGATCTCTTGTTCTCTCTCTTCTCCTTCTAGTGTCCCTATGATGTGATGTTGTTACACTTCATGTCCAAAATGCCCCTTAAGCTATCTTCATTTTTTACATTCTTTTTTTTTTTTATTCTTCTGTTTGTGTTTTATTTTTCTAAATTGTCTTCCAAATCACTGATCTATCTTCTGTTGTTAATTCATTTTAGTGTATTTTTTATTTCACAGATTGTGTTCTTTATTTCTGACTAGACTTTTTTTATGCTTTATTGTATTCGTTCATGGTGTTGAGCTTCCTTAAATCATTACTTTGAACTCTATATTAATAAGTTGATTTCCTTCATTTCATTTAGCTTATCTTCTAGGTAATTTTTTTGTTCTTTCATTTGATACATGTTTCTTTGTTTTCACATTTGCCTGCCTCCTTGATTTTCTTTATATGTGTTAGGCAGATCTGCAAAGACTCCAGTGCAGGCCTGTCGTATGCTGTCTATGACTCACACTGGGACCTTTTTGCAATATCCCCAATCCACAGCTTGTAGCTCCTTCTGCTGGGCCTGGTTCTGTACTGAAAGGACTAAGGTGCATATCAGGGCTGTATTTTACCAGGACAAGGCTTGAGGAAAAGCCAGCTAAAATTTTAAAGCTCCCAGAGATCAGTCTGTGTCTGTAGGCTATCTACTAGTCTTAATCATTGGAAAAGTCCCAGCTGTATTCCTTAGCAGAGCTTAAGCTCAATGAGGTGATTTGAGTGGGATGGGATTCTTGTGAGTGTGGCCATTCCTTCCCTTTAGGATGATGCCACATGGAGGGGAGTGTTCTGCCTGAGAAATATGGCTTCTTCAGCACAGGGATCCTGCTGGCTGACTCTTCAGATCTCTCTCAAGAACTACCAACACCAGACTCTCCTCACGTGACTCTAGTCCACTCTGCTCTCTTTCTACCAGAGACCAGGGTAAGTAGCTGCAAATGAAATTTTGTGCAGTGGTCCTTTAAGAGGTGTCTGCATCTTCAGCCATCTCTCACTGGCAGACAGAAATACTGCAGCTTTTCACAGCCACATATTATGTGAGTTCCTTTTCTGGTTCTAGTGTTCTAGACTGGGGAGCCTGGCTTTTGATTTAGACCCCCACACTTCAAGAGGAAATCCCCAGCTGCTGACATATCTTTCCAGAACTTCAGATCCCACCTGTGGGAGCCAAGCCATCCCATTCATGCCTCTGTTCTTCCTATCAGTCTTGATGTGATGATGTGGTTTCTTCTGTAAATCCTTGGTTGTAAGGCTTTTCTCCAACTTGTCTTCAGTTGGTTATTCAGGATGATTTTTTCTATAACTTAGTTGTAATTACAGTTTGGTCCTGGGAGGAGGTTGATGTAGCTTACACCTTCTCTGCCTCATTGTTGGATCTCTCCAGGAAAAGTGTTCTGAAAAGTTTTTGTTGTTTTTTTCCAAAAATACATGTCAGGAAGTGTTGGAATGCCAAGGCCCTTTTGAAAGGTGAGGTATAGATTGATTTTGTATGGTGATAAGTACTTCTATTGTCCTTTTTAAAATTTGTTATCATATTAAATGAAATCAAGAAAATCTAATTTGGTACAAAATGGCTAACAATTTTATTTTTCTTTTTCAATTTTTATTTGTTACACTTAAAATACAGATCACATCTTTGTTATTTTAAAAGCTTATTTTATATCTTTTCCACAGTAGCAGTAACAATACTTATGAAATTAGTTTTATTAAGATTATTAAATTATCAAGATTGTATGCAATTTGGAAAAAAACAATTTTTATCATATATTCTCATCAGTTTCTAACAAAGGTAAAGAAAGTAAAATTATGTTTTAGTCATACAATTCTGTATTTTTATTTTGAATTATCAACACAGATAAAGATGCATGGATTTGAAAATAGCATAATATGTGTGCTTATGAATTTATACATAAGATCCTTAGGTTCTCTTTTTGTTTTAAAATTCTGGTCAAACATTAGGCATCTTAATGTGGATTCAACTATATGAGAAAATGCATGTTGTAAGAAGAATAAAGAACTTCAACAGTCTCAAACTCTTTCTTCATCAGGAATCCAGTACCCTGTCAACTTCACATTCACCAGCTCTTTCTGGAAATTTAATGTTAATTTTTTTCCAGTGTCCACTGGATCTCATGTTTGGTGCTTGTACAGAAAAGCTTCATTCAAATGATGATCACACAAGTAGCAAAGTTATGTAGTGGTGATCTTTATGCCATCCTGATACCAAGTTCATGCTTTTTCACAATATAGAACTCTTCTATTAAAATAGTTTTGCTTAACATTTTACAAATTAGACAGGTTTAAGGCTTGAGTTATTTTTAAGTCTACCTAATGCTATAAATGGTGATAATCTATTCATTAAGTATCCTGTCTACTGTTTTCCTAGAAATCCCTCACGGCAGATAGTTTGGGATTTTTTTAAAGCTTTGATAAAGACATTAACAAATGTAAATTATACAATTAGAAAAAATCATAGGATTATTAAGACAAGCATGATTGGTCTACATAAAATGAATTAATTCAGTTATATAATTATTTATATCTACTCATCATATTATGCAGAATTTTATAGTGAAAATTCTAGGTAATGTTGCCCACTTAGTGGAAAAAATATAGAAAATAAACAAAACCAACAAAACAAAAATAAAAGTACTTTTTGATTCCTATTTATAATCTGACTGAGCAAGGGAATTAAATCATAAATTATAATATGTTGACACTCTCTGGAAAGTTTGTGTATCTCTTCTGTGTGAACTATAAGGAACAAATAAGTCAAATATTAAATTATGTATCATTATATTGTATAGTATGTTATTTAAAATATATAGACATGATTAAACTAATGTATTGAATATTTTATGTAGATATATTAATAATTTTTGTTCTTAACCCTTTCTCTAAATTATCTTTTAAAGACATATACTACTAGCATCCTAAAGGATTGTTAAATAAAATGTATTGTAATAACTGAACTACATCAGCTATATAATTTGAATATTTAGCTATATGATTTTGTTTCTATTCAAGTTTTATTTTTGTAATAATTTTTCTTTTCCTAACCAAGAAATATGGGATTTTATCTCTTCAATTTTTATGTTATCAGAAAAAGTTTTAGTTATTTCAGAGTAAATGAAAGCAGTAAATGCCAGCAACTTTGATGTTTAAAAAAAAAGATCCTCTCTTTTAAATGTCATTTGATAACATTCCAACAGGTGACATTTTAACATCTTTTTCTTTAGCCCTGTAAAACAGATTAAAAGACATTTGAGAAAGATTTAGATTTGAAGGTTTAACTCTAAATTTAAATATCTTATTTCATAAAATATACTCTTCTTTTCTCCAAATAATTTTTCATAATTAGCTCCCATTTTCCATTAAGAGGTTACTGACTGACCATTTCATAATTTATCCAATTACATGACAGTATTGAGTCAGGATCTCCTGTCGAGGTACCATTTTGTATAGGTTTTTAAAATTGTCATTTAGGTCCATTATATGCATGCCATTGACAGTTGCACCTTTCTAAAACATCTTTCTTGAAACCCTGTCTTGCTGAGTCACACCTGGGATATGAGTCTTAGCTTGCATTTACCTTTCAAAATTGTCTTTGACCGTTGATATCATTGAATTTTGCTCATATTGTGACAAGGGAACACATAAAACCATTGTTTTTAAAGGATTGGCAAGGTAAAGGTTTATTCTCATTTCTCCATCTTCTTGGTACAGGCAGGATGTTTAAGGTTTTACAATCCATCTTTTGCTATATCACATGTGTTTTAGTTATTCATGAGCAAAGCTCAGCAAGATGTTCATTACAAACTGAGTTAGGAGGCAAGTTTGCCAAAATGTCTTTTTTTTCTTCCCACCTGAACTGAGTTTTAAGGAGGCCTGGGATAAATTATGGTTTAAAATTGAGGTTGTAACTAAATTGGTGGTTTACACTAAAATTTTATGCAAAGCCTATTTAATGTGAATTTTTCATAACCAAAACTCTGATACCATTTTTTCTACAAACATAAAGAAAAATTTCCATTTCCCAATTTCATATAAGATGCCCATATAACATTTTTAAGATAAAAATTGTGCAACAAAATATTAAAATCTAAAATATGAATTCCATAGATTAAAACAAAGAAAATATTCATTACAAATACTATCATTACTATTAATAAAATGATGAGTTATTTTCAATTAGGTTATAAATCCAAAAATTGGGTACTGCATGTCTAAAATAATAACTATGAACAATTCATAGTAATTACAAAATGTACTTTGAGCTAATCAAATATGCTAATATATAAATGTCTAAGTTAATGATTATTTCAGAAATATAGATAATTCAAATGTAATTTTAAAGAAATGGCTTTGGTAAAAAGCATAGAACTTTAGTTTTTGTCTTTATCACATTGTCGGAAGGCTTTCAAACTGTTGGCTAATTTCCTTTGTTTTAGTTTTTTTATATAAACAATGAAGATTTGAGCTATAGGTCCAGCAATAAATTCTGTTTTTAGACACTGAAAATTAAAAAATTCTAAAGCATATTCAAAATAGTTTGATTCTATATGATCTCACCTATAAGTGGAACCTAATCAACAAAACAAACAAGCAAGCAAAATAGAATCAGAGACATTTAAATAAAGAACAAACTGAGGGGGATTGTGGCAGTGATTTCCACACGTGTGTAAACACACAGTCCTGAGAATCTACACGTTTTGAGCACAGCTCCGTGTGACTCCTGTGTGAGCAAGTGTGGATCATGTCTGTGGGATGGGAATTAATTTGGCAAAGGTGTACCTTAAAAAATTCTGGCTTGCTGATCTCCCTCACCTGGTCCTGTCTGCCACCGGATCTGAATTTACATTCCAATGCCTTGCTATGAGTAATCCTACCTGCTCTGCTTAATTCCATGAATAGTCAATCCTATGTTAATTGCTACTGCCCCTGATAAAAACCCTGGCTGGGCAAGCCACGAGGCTTTTTCCTGGGATTGAGAGGAATCAGTCACGTAGCCCCGTATTACTTTCCCCGCGTGTCACGGTATGGCACGCACTGAGCCACGGTCACCCACGGGTGTCGGCTGGTCCGGCCTACCCCGTGTCAGGGGATAATTGGGGGAAACTAGGGGAAAGGCCATCGAGGAACATGTATGAAGCACACATGGAGAAAGCCAAAGGGGGTGGGTTCCGGGGTGAGAGGCAGGGGTGAGTGGGGTGGGGAGCATGGTGGGGTGAAAAATGGAGACAAATGTACTTGAACAACAATAAAAAAAGAAAATTTTGATTGCATTGACTAGTTTAAACAAGCTCCTTGCAATGATTTTGCTGACAGTATTAATTTGCTCAACAAGTTTTATGTGTAAATATTGACAAGGTGAAAACTCCTAAATTCTGGTGTCACAACTCCTGGTATCCAACTTAATGGGCATAGGTAATTTTATTTCAGTCTCTTTCTCCATGAGAAAGGAAAAGAGCTATATTAAGTTTTAGATTTGTGGAGTCAGAAAACAAGTGAGTGGAAGCCCAGGAACAGTCATCAGTAATCTTTTAGGGTGACGATGCTTTTACCTGACTCTAGAGGTTGTCTTTGTTGCAGAGGACCAACTAGCATAATCACTTTGAAAACATTTCTGTGAATTACACTTTACATTGTATCTTTCTTACAAGTAAAGAATAAACTTTCTGTCAAAAAGTATCATTGAATTAAAGTACCCTTTTAGATCATCAGACCAAAATCAGTTTTATATAGTTCATAGTCTGTCTTCTTAAAGCCCATAAAATGATAACTAATATATAATTAATAAATTAAGTATTAGATTCACTAAAAAGGATTTTACATATAATTTTTGAAGAGAAAACCCAAGGATAGTGTAGGATAGAAACACATCATAAGGGGTTAGTGCAGTTTTCCAAAGAATTTTGGAACGTGAACTTATTTCAGCATATTTTTAACCATATGGTAACAAAAAGTGAAATTGTATAAATATTTTGTTACTGTTTTATGGTTTCAGACTTCTATTAAACAGAAGAAAGTGAATAGGTGACCATTGTTTTATTAATCTAG
>PVJI01020635.1:0-28618 GCA_004026765.1 Micronycteris hirsuta | reverse complement strand
GATGACAGATCTCAGTTCCTTGCTGGCTGTTGGCAGTAGGCTTTATGTACTTGTCACATGGGCCTCTCCAGAGGTTTGCTTAAAAGTCCTTACAGCATAGCAGCTACCTTCTCCCAGAATGAGTGATCCAAGAGAGAGCAAGGCAGAAGCCACAATGTCTCTGATGACCAAGCCAATAGTATCTATGCTGTTGGTCAAACAGACCAACCCTGATATAGCATGGGAAGGCACTATCCAAAAGTGGGAATACCAGAAGGTAGAGCTAACTGGGGCCATCATGTAGATTGGATACCTCATCTGGGCATATATTAAGGGGCACTGTCAGCACAAAATGTGCCAAAATCCACATAGAACTGTTTACCCCAAACATATCTGAAATAACCTGAGGCCATGAGTATGTTAAGTCGTGGTATTCCACATGGCTGTTCGAGCTGTGCCTTCTTCATGCCTTCCACCACTCAGACCTAGCCATTTCCCTGGCTCCTCAAAGGAGGATGTTCAATTAAATAAAGATCTCAGAAAATACTGATGACAAAAGCTAATCTCGAGTTCTAAAATATAACAGATGATCTGAAATGGTATACATCTTGGATTGATTAAATAATTTAGAAAATTTATTTGTTGGTTTTCATTTACCCTCAAACTATAGCAGACAAGCTACAGAAGCCACCGGGAAGCAGAACAGACTAGATGCCCTGGTTTTATGGAACCAGACAAGACACACCCCAAAGGAAACAAACCTGGTCAAACACAAATGTTCACTGAATGACTCATCACAAGCACATTCCTTTTGGTTTAGTCCAGTTAATATTGCAACAGACTTCTTCGGACTTTTGGGGTCATAGAGATTGATGAACACATGCCCCAAAGTCATGATTTATTAAAAACATGTAATAAAAATCACTTGGATAGGTAGAGAAAAAAAAGCATTTCTACCCATAGAGTAGGCTGAAAACCTCCAGGTTACAAAGACTAGTTCTCCATTCAATATCCATCCTCTGCTTTTTCCTTATTAACAGAACCTGATTTTAATGCCCAGCTTAAAAATACTTCTCATCTTGTCTGGCAACTTCGAATAAGCATATGACACTGTTCTGACCAATAACATTTATGTGAGGCCTGCTGATGAGTTCCAAGGTTTTGCTTTCCTGATAGACACATTACTCCTGTCCCCGCCTGGAAAGTCGAGATAGTGACTGGAGCTGGAGGCCCCGTAGCCACTTTGTAGTAATGAGAGAGAGGTCAAGAGAATCAGAGACCTAAAGCCACCAAACAACCAGCCACTGGTTAGCTCTTGGTGAGAATAAGAAACCCCTCTATGGCTTTAGCCACTGCCATCCATTTTTCTCTTGCATACAGTTGAACTCAATCCCCAATTAATGCAGCTCACACAAATATTTTTAGATCACCCCTAATCAAGTGATCATTTTAGTCCATTGATGGTTCAATTTTTATATTTCTCATTATCTTTAAAGAAGCAGTTTCAAAGTTGTTAGGTTTATAAAACCATTGTTGACCCCAAGAAAGAAGATATCTACCAAGAAGGACTCCTGTGGATAACTGGGCTTGAATTAAAAACCAAGCCTAACCCTGGCCAAGTAGCTCAGTTGGTTAGTGCCATTCCAGTAGGTTAATTTTGTGGGTTAAATCCCAGGTCAAGGCACATACAAGAATCAACCAGTAAAGGCATAAATGGCAGAACAACAAATCAATGTTTTGGGTTTTTTTTTTTTTTTGCTCTCAAATCAATCAATTCTTTAAAAATGAAAAAAAAAAAAAAGCAAGCAAACAGAGCCTAGCAATCATTTCTGAACAGGGGCCTCTCACACAGTTACACTCACTCTGGGGAAGCCTGCACTGAATTGCTTGCCTGCATTGTGTTCCTACTATCTGAGCCAGCTCTTACATAGGAGTTCCTGGGATTGCATTTCAAACAAGAGGACTGAGACTTTCCCTGTGCAAGTGGAGCTGTGCAGCTATATCTCCATTTTCATCTTCTCTAACCAATCAGAATGACTCCCTTCTGACTCATCAGGACAGTGCTTTTTGGAACAATTAAATTGCAAGGATTTGGAGTCCTCATTTGCATGAGGACAGACCAATCAGGAACCAGGGGTGATTTCCCTCTACAAGTCAGCTCTCTTCTAGCTCAGGGAGCATACATTTTCTTTCCATCCAAGAATCGAGTGTATCTTCCTGGCTAGAGATGAAACAGTGAAGACATCTATCTAACTGGACACATACAGAATGGAGCAGACTGGAGCAGACCAGTGCAGGTAGAAAAGACAGGAGGGGAACACAGCAGCACCGTCTAGCCAAAGAGGGACCTCACTCCAGGGCCACCTCATCCCAATCCACCTCACAGCTGTGCTGCTGCTTCATAATTGAGCTGTAACACAACTGAGCTGTTTGCACTGACTGAAGTTTCCTTCTTCATCCCACCTCATACTGGTGATTACTGTGGGTATTGAATTAGTGCCAATGACCATCACTTGATACCACTATCATTGATTTTCTCCTGAAAAAATACTTGCTCCATGGTGATCTTGACAATTCTGCATGTCGGCCTTTTTTTTTTTTTTTCAGTCCCAGCAACTAGCTAAGCTCTCACATACATTTGTATCTTCACATATGCTAGTCTTTCCACCTACATGCTTGCCTCTCTCCCTACCCCACTCCCAATTTCCCCCACATTTCTTTGCAGAAGTTTTTCCTGACTGCAGTCTTAATCAAGTTACCCAGTTACATTCCCATGCAAACTGAACTCTTTCATTCTGGAACTTGCCAAATGTATGCTTACATATTTATATTTGAGAATATGTGTGGAATATCATTTCCACACTGAAGTGTAAGCTCGGCAAAGCCAGGGTTGTGTTGGCCGTGTTCACACCTGTGCTCCTGGTTGCCAGAAGAGTGCTAGGTGGAATGTTTCACGTCCACGTTGTCTTTCAAGGAGCTCATGGAAAGTCCAGAGGGAGTGCTCTTGTTCCAAGGACTTACAGAATTTAAAAACTAATAGACATTATCCCCAGACTGAATTCTGCTCATTGAAGTATTTTAAGCTTTTCTGTTTTTCTCATTTTAGGTTATACTTCACTGAAAACCTCTAGGGAACAAGAATGTGCCTGGGAACTGGCGACCTCCCCCTCCATGCTTGTCAACCCCTGGAGTTTCCACAACAGGGTAGGTGCTACTCCCTATTAGTCACCCTGAACAGAGGGAAAATACTAATTGTAAACAGTCAGAGGTGAGAATCTAGAATGCTTTCTCATGTTTCTTTTTTTCTTTAAGTGCTGCATTTTAAAGAGGTAACTATGGACTGGAAAATATCTGTATATACTCTGGTAGCAGAGCAGGCATCTGGAGAGCATTTAATTATGGTGATACTTTGCTCCCAAGTAAAGGTTCTGTTTACTTCAATATGACACAAAATTATTTGGCTTTTCAAAAAGGCGCCATTCTCCTTCTGGTTTCAGTACAGAAGGCAAGATTTCAAGATAAGCTATTTTGAGAATATTAAAGCATGTGTAAACCCAAATGAAAAGACCAGGAAAAACTGCAAAGGAATCCAAATCATAAGAAAATTTGAAAATATAATACCTGCTTAGAAAATATATCACTGTTTGCTGCTTATTCTGTTTCCTTTAAGCACCTACTACAATGGAAATGACCGTAAGTGAGCCCTGCCTACCCCAAAAGGTGGGGTAAACCAGACTTGGCTTGAATTACATGGAGTCAAGAACTGGGAATAAGTAGGGACGTAGAGGTGGGCTGGAAGCTGAATTTAGGCCCAGCAGTCTTAGTAACAGCTGAAGAAAAGGCTTCTGGAATATTGAGAACTTTTTAATCCAGATTACCCAGGCTCCAATGAGGCCAGGTGGAAAGACTTCTACTGAACAAATATGTCTATGATTCAGCAGTGATTTAATTAACAGCAGTAATTTTATAAATTGCTTCATTTTCTGGAATTAAAATATAAATTCTAAAAAAAATTAACTAAATAAAAGTAATTTATCCTTATTAAATCATTTTTATTGCTATTCTATTACAGTCGTCCAATTTTTCCCCCTTTGCCCTCCTCTGCCCATCCCACCTCCTCTCCCACAGTCCATTCACACCTCATTTTCCATGTCCATGGGTCATTCATACATGTTCTTTGTCTAGTTCCTTTACCTTCTTTCCAGCATTATCCACCTCCTCTGTCCTCTCTGGTCACTTTCAGTCTGTTCCTTGTTTCCATGCTCGTGGTTCTATTTTGTTCCTTATTTTGTTCATTAGATTCCTCTTATAGGTGAGATCATATGGTATTTGTCTTTCATGGACTGGCTTATTTCACTTAGCATAATATTCTCCAGTTCCAGCTATGCTGCTGCAAAAGGTACAGGTTCCTTCTTTCTGCTGCGTAGTATTCCACTGTGTAAACGTACCAGTTTTTTGATCCATTCATTTACTGATGGGCACTTAGGCTGTTTCCAGCACTTGGCTATTGTAAATAGCACCTCTATGAACATATGAGTGGTTTTGAACTGGTGATTCAGGATTCTTAGGAAATATTCCCAGCAGCGGAATTGCTGGGTCAAAACATTTCCATTTTTAGTTTTTTAAGGAAATTGCATACTGTTTTCCAGAGTGGCCGCACAAGTCTGCATTCCCACCAACAGTGCAAAGGGTTCCCTTTTCTCCACGTCCTCAGCAGCCTACTCCAAGATACATCATAATTAAAATGGCAAATTTTAAAGATAGAGAATCTTAAAAGCAGCAAGGGAGAAATAGCTAGTAACATACAAGGGAGCTCCAATAGAGTGATCAGCTGACTTCTCAACAGAAATACTATATGCCAGAATGGATTGGCATGACATATTCCAGGTGATAAAAAGCAAGGACCTGCAACCAAGACTACTCTATCCAGCAAGGCACTCATTTAAAATGGAAGGAAAATAAAGAACTTCCCAGACAAAAGAAGGTTAAAAGAGTAAATCTCCACCAAGCCAGAACTGCAAGACATGCTAAAGGGACTGCTATAAAAAGGAGAAGGAAGAGAGAGAGAGAGAGATAAAGAAAAGGAATGTAAAAGTAGACTATAGGAGGAAGGACACAAATCAACTTACCAATCCTTTAGTCATGGTTGGGTAGATACCCATTTGAAGAGAGGAAAATATTACACATATAATATATATCATAATGTACATTAAAACATTGTATACATATTATAGTTTTAACATAACCATATATATTATGATATATGGTTTTAATGTAACTTCAATACACTAAAAGGTGAGAAAATGTTTTCTTTTTTTTTATTGTTGTTCAAGTACATTTGTCTCCATTTTCTCGCTACCACATTCTCCCTCCCCACCCTTAATCTTTTCCCCCTTCGGTTTTGTCCATGGGTCCTTTATACATGTTCCTTGATGACCCTTCCTTCCCTTTCTCCTGTTATCCCCCTCCCGAGTCCCCTCTGGTTACTATCAGTTTGTTCTTTATTCCCATGTCTCTGCTAATATTTCGCTTGCTTGTTTGTTTTGTTTATTAGGTTCCACTTACAGGTGAGATCATATGGTATTTGTCTTTCACCACCTGGCTTGTTTCACCTAGCATAATGCTCTCCAGTTCCATCCAGGCAGCCACAAACAGCAGGTGCTCCTTCTTTCTTTCTGCTCCATAGTATTCCATTGTGTAAATGCACTACAATTTATTGATCCACTCATTTACTGATGGGCACTTAGGTTGCTTCCAGCACTTGGCTATTGTCAATTGTGCTGCTATGAACATTGGGATGCACATGTCTTTTGAAATAGTCTTTCAGGATTCTTAGGGTATAATCCCAGCAGTGGAATTGCCAGGTCAAAAGGCAGTTCCATTTTTAGTTCTTTGAGGAAATTCCATACTGTTCTCCACAGTGGCTGCACCGGTCTGCATTCCACAAGCAGTGTACTAGAGTTCCCTTTTCTTCACAAACTCGTCATCACTTATTCTTTGATTTATGATGGCCATTCTGACTGGTGTGTAGTGGTATGTCATCATGGTTTTAATTTGCCTCTCTCTGATGACTACTGATACTGAGCATCCTTTCATATGTCTCTGGGCCCTCTGTATGTCCTCCTTGGAGAAGTGTCTGTTTGGCTCCTTTGCCCATTTTTTAATTGGAGTGTTTGTCTTCCTGGAGTGGAGTAGTGTGAGTTCTTTATATATTTTGGAAATCAAACCCTTGTCTGAGGTATCATTGGCAAATATATTCTCCCATACCGTTGGTTCCCTGTTCATTTTGCTGATGTTTTCTTTAACCATGCAGAAGCTTTTTATTTTGATGCAGTCGCATTTGTTTATTCTTTCCTTTATGGCCCTTGCTCGATGACACATATCAGTGAAAATATTGCTGTGTGGCATATCTTTGATTTTCCTGTGTATGTTTTCCTCTAGGACTTTTATGGTGTAGTGACTTAAGTCTTATATCCATCTTGAATTTATTTTTGTGTATGGTGTGAGTCGGTGGTCCGGTTTCATTGTTTTACATGTAGCTGTCCAGATCTCCCAACACCATTTGTTGAAAGGGATATTTTTACTCCATTTTATGCTTCTGCCTCCTTTGTTTAATATTAATTGACCATAGAGACATAAGTTTATTTCTGGGCTCTCTATTCTGTTCCACTGTTCTATGTGTCTGTTCTTATGCCAGTACCAGGCTGTTTTGATTATCATGGCCTTGTAACACAGTTTGATATGAGGTATTGTGATCCCTCCTATTTTGTTCTTTCTCAAAATTACTGCAGCTATTTGGGGTTGTTTATGGTTCCATATAAATTTTTGAAATGCTTATTCTGTATGTGTGAAATATGTCATTGGCATTTTAATAGGGATTGTGTTGAATCTATAAATTGCTTGGGTAGTTTGAACACTTTGATGATGTTAATTCTTCCAATCCATGAACATGGTATATGTTTCCATTTATCTGTGTCTTAATTTCTTCTTCAGTGAAGTGTAGTTTTCTGAGTACAGGTCTTCTACCTCCTTGGTTAGGTTTATTTCTAGGTACTTTATTTTTCTTGTTACTATAGCAAATGTGATTTTTCCTGATTTATGTTTCTGATATTTAATTGTTGGTGTACCAAACTGCCTTTGATTTCTGAATACTGACTTTGTGTCCTGCTGTTTCACCAAATTCACTTATTAGGTCAAGCTGTTTTTTGGTGGAGTCTATAGGGTTTTCTATGTACACTATCATGTCATCTGCAAACAATGACGGTTTTACTGCCTCCTTTCCAAATTGGATGCCTTTTATTGTTTTCTTGTCTGATCACTATGGCTAGGACTTCCAATACTATGTTGAGTATCAGTGGTGAAAGCAGACATCCCTGTCCTGTTCCTCATCTTAGTGGGAAAACTTTTAGAGTTTTTGCCCATTGACTATGATGCTGGCTGTAGGTTTTTCATATATGGCTTTTATTATGTTGAGGAATGTTCCCTCTACTCTCACTTTGCTGAGTGTTTTTATTATAAACAGGTGTTGTACCTTATCAAATGCTTTTTCTGCATCTATTGATATGATCATGTGATTTTGTCTTTGCTTTCATTTATGTGATGTAATACTTTTATTGATTTGCTAATATTGAACCATCCTTCCATCCCTGGGATGTATCCCACTTGATCATGGTGTATGATCTTTTCAATGTATTGCTTGACCTAGTTTGCCAATATTTTGTAGAGGATTTTAGCGTCTATGTTCATCAGTGATATTGGCCTGTAGTTTTCTTTCTTTGGTGTGTCTTTGTCTGGTTTTGGGATTAGGATGATGCTGGCTTCATAAAAAGAGTTTGGGAGTCTTCCCTATCCTCGGACTTTTGGGAATATTCTGAAGAGGATAGGGTTTAGCTCTTCCTTAAATGTTTTGTAAAATTCTCCCATGAAACCATCTGTTTCAGGGCTTTTGTGTGCCAGTTTTTTGATTACTGCTTCAACTTCACCAGCTGTTATCTCTCTGTTGAGGCTTTCTGCTTCTTCTCAATTCAATTTTAGAAGAGTTATGTTTCTAGAAATTTGTCCATTTTGCCCAGGTTTTCAAATTTCTTGGCATATAGTTGTTTGTAGTAATTTCTTACAATCCTTTGTACTTTTGTGGTATCAGTTGTAATTTCTCCTTTCATTTCTGATTTTATTTACTTGGGTCTTCTCCCTTTTTTTCTTAATGAGTCTGGTTAAAAGCTCATTAATTTCATCCTTGGAAAAAATCAACTCATGGATTTACTGATCCTTTTGATTGTTTTCTTAGTCTCAATGTCATTTATGTTCTGATCTTGATTATTTCCTTCCTTCTACTCACTCTGAGCTTTGTTTGCTGTTGTTCCTCCAGTTCTTGTAGATGTAGGTTTAGCCTGTTCATTTGAAATGTTTCTGTCTTTTCTAGGTAGGCCTGTATTGCTATGAACTTCCCTCTCAGGACTGCCATCGCTGTGTCCCATAGGTTTTGGATGATTGTGTGTTCATCTTCATTTGTTTCCAGAAACATTTTGATTTCTTTCTTGATCTCATTATTAACCCACATAAAATGCTATTTATTCTCCATGAGTTTGAATGTTTTTGAGTTTTTTCCTTGAGGTTGGTTTCTAGTTTCAAGCCCTTGTGATATGAGAAAATGCTTGATATGATTTCAATTTTCTTGAATTTGTTGAGGTTTGTGTCCTATAATGTGGTCTATCTTTGAAAATTTTCCATGTGCATTTGAAAAGAATGTGTTTTCTGCTTCTTTGGGATGAAAGATTCTATATAATATCAGTTTAGTCCACTTGATCTAATGCTTCATTCGGTTCCACAATATACTTGATATTTTGTTTGGAAGATCTATCTATTGTTGACAGTGGCATGTTAAAATCCCTTACTATAAGTGTGCTGCTGTCTACCTCTTTCTTGAAGTCCTGCAAGATTTTTCTTATATATTTGGGTGCTCCTATGTTGGGTGCATATGTGTTTACAGTATTTATGTCTTCTTGGTGGATTCATCCCTTCAGTATTATGAAGTGTCCTTCTCTATCTCTTTTTTGGCCTTTGTTTTGAAGTTTATTTTTTCTGATATAAGTATTGCTATCCTGGCTTTTTTTTTTCCTGTCCGTTTGCTTGGGATATTTTTTTCAAACCCTTCACTTTCACTCTGTGTAAGTTTTTTGTTCTGAGGTGGGTGTCTTGTAGGCAGCATATGCACGGGTCATGTTTTCTTATCCATTCATTTACCCGACGTCTTTTGATTGGAGTATTTAATCCATTTACATTTAAGGTTGTTATTGATAGGTACTTATTAATTGTCATCTTACACCCTCTGTACCCATGTTCCTCTCACTTTTTCTTCATCTTAAAGCAGTCCCTTTAGCATATCTTGCAATGCTGGTTTGGTGGAGGCGTATTCTTTTAGCCTTCTTTTGTCTGAGAAACTCCTTGTTTCACCTTCCATTTTAATTGAGAGCCTTGCTGCATAGTCTTGGTTGCAGCCCTTTGCTGTTTATTACTTAGAATATTTCTTACCATTCCTTCTGGCTTATAGTGTTTCTGCTGAGAAGTCATCTGCTAGCCTTATCAGGGCTCCCTTGTATGTTACTTCCTGTTTCTCCCTTGCTGCCCTTAAGATTCTCTGTTTTTGAATTTTGCCATTTTAATTATGATGTGTCTTACAATGGGCCTCTTTGGGTTCCTCATCATTGGGACCCTCTGTGCTTCCAAGACTTGTGTGACTTAGAAAATATGAGTTTTTAAAGTGATAATATTTTTCAGTGCATTTAGATAGGAAAGGTTACTGGTTAGTTATTTACCATAGATGTAACTGTCATAAACAACTATGCAGAAAGTATCAGAAACATGGAATTAATGAACCTAAGGTAGAGAAGTGCATATTTTTGTACTTTGGTATCAAAAAGACAAGAGTAGTAAGTTTAAACCCAGAAAGGAGGTGTTGCTTTTGCCAAAGACAGAGAATTGTGTTTGAACATTATTCCACTAGAAAAAAATTTAAAAAGCTGATGAGGCCAGAATATCCATCAGGAAGTTATGAGCTTATATTTAAAGTCACTTTCAAGTCCAGAGAAACGGGGGTACTGGTGTTCACTCTCTTCTATTCCCTAGGAATCAGACTTGGAAAGGCGAACTCAAGGTCAGAAAAATGAGTGGCTCCCGGCATACAGCTGGTATGAGTGCCAATAAAGTGTATGTGATTGCTGCAAAATGGTTACTGATTGTTGCTGCTGTTTTGCTTAGTTTTCACTACAACTTTGAAGGGACACAGCAAAGAGCACTCTGTTTCTCTGTTCTGAAGCCCTACTAGGTGAATCCCTAGAACATGCCCCTGAAAATATTTGTGAGAAGGCTGTCCAGTATTATACATTTGAGTCTAGCAGGGCTTCCTGCACAGCTCCCACTACTGGTGTTTTCATCGTCTTGTGAAGAGTGAAAATGCTTTGCCCATTACATCACAGTTTACCCTGTGGCACTTGGGCTTGAAGAAACACAAATGGAACTAATGGGTGATCATTCACTCTGGTTAAGTGAAAAGTTGAACAAGCCATCGTTTACTATGAGAATGAGGACATATGAATGGTTCTCAAACCAAAGAGCAGAGATTATCTCTTTGTGAGGACTAATTTGATTAAGAGTTACCCTGGTCCGAACTCTGGTATTGAAGCAAATACTTAGCTTCTACATAACCATCTTGCCAGTATCTTGAGATAAGAGCTTCCTGTCAACATGGGTAAACATTATCTGTGACTGATGGAAGGAAAGTACTCAGAGGCCATTGAGAGACCACAGACCTGCTTGCAATTCACAAAAGAACCAGAATGCTCAAAAAGAGAATGCAATTCTGTGCCTTCCCTCTTCAGTCTCCTCAAACATCCTACAACCTTTAGACTCAAGAAAATCTTCCCTTAAAAACAAAAAAGAAGAAAAGAAATTCTTCCCTGGCTGCAATGGTTACAGAGAAAACTCTAGTGTTCATGCCCACAGAGAAGTAAAAGAGCAGAGTTAACAGAAAATAATGAGATATCCTGTCAAGTTACCCAGTCACCCCCTCCATCACTGCCCTATAGGCCAGGAAAATGCTGAACATGGAGACATGGCCCAGCAACCAGCTTCTTACTATAAAATTACCAGGAGATATGAACCAGGCTTGGAGGGAGATTTGAAATCTGTGTACATGAAATCTGTTCATGTAGCATGACCTTTTAATTTCTGTTCAAAGCCTCTAAGAACAACTGGTAAAACTCCATTGACTCAGAAAGCATGAGTGACAGTGGAGTGGGGGTGGAGACGGCTGGAAGATAGGAGAGAAATGAAGGTAATCCAGGAGATTATCTGTACCAATCTGCTTGCTCAAATGTCTGCTTCCTGCCTTGGAGAGCACATTTTACAGAACATCTAATCTTTCCCTTTTGGTAGAGTCTCCAGTACACTGATGGCCACTGAATCAAGTAAATTACAGTCAACAAACAGAGGTGAATATTTATTATGTGCACGACACTGTGCTAGGCACAAAAGATACAAAAATGAGTAAAACTCAATCTCTATCTTGGAGATATTTACAATTTATTATGAAAGTATCAATACCTCTCTAAGACATAAATGTACCAAGTACTAATTGGCTTTAAAGCAGAAATAATTGCCCTGACCGGTGTGGCTCAGTTGGTTGGACATCAATCTGCAAAGCCAAAGGTCGCTGGTTTGATTCCTGGGCAGGGTACACCTGGGCTGCGTGTTCAGTTCCCCAGTGGGGGCGCATACAAGATATGGCTGATCGATGTTCTTTCTCACAGCAATGTTTCTCTCTCACACTGATGTTTCTCTCCCTCCCTTCCCCTGTGTCTAAAAATAAATAAATAAAATTTTTAAAAAACTTTAAAAAAAGTAGAAATAATTAATTCAACCATTTTTCCACCAACATATTTAGACACTTCAGGCCTAGGAAAATGTATCAGGTCACTCTTAAAATAGATTTTTAAAATAATCAATTATTTTCTTATTTGTTTTCTCTTTTGTCCTAAAACCTTTTATTTCAGTGATAGACTAATCACCAGTTTTAAAATCTACAGCAAAACTGTGCTTCTGGAAAGAATGGATACAAAGCTTTGAAACAGAAGAAAAGATATCACAAAATTTATGCACATTTCTACAGCTCTCCAAAATTGCTTTCAACCGTCTTCTAGACTGTTGCAAAACAAGCTTACAAATTAGAAAAGGACACTGACACTAATAAAAGTGGCAGCTGACAGAAAAGAGGTGGCAAAAATGGCGAAAACAAACAGAAGAACTCAAGGACAGTTACTGAGAGTCAGTATGATAACCAAAAAGTCCCTGCAGTTAGAGTAGCATGGGGGTTGCTAGAAGCAGCAGCTGCATTGACATAAGAAGTATCAGCTGATAGTGAGGGTGGTAACAGGTAACAAGTTACAAAAATTTGAAGAGTGCCACTGTCCTGGGTCATCAGCATGAGCGAGCAGCTCTACCCATCTTAATGGATAATCACATCACTATGAAGCTTTCCATAATGGTGGCCCTGAGTCATCAAGGAAAACTTTAAATCCTGTCCAGTATTCTTTATTTTAAAAAGCAGGAAATGTTTTGGGACCAGGAGAATGAGTAATTCACTTTAGAGTTTTATAGGCAAGATTTGGCCGTGTACACATTTACATATTTCCCTAGCAACTGAAACCTGTTTAATCAAGAGTTTACAATGTTTTTTTAATAAAATTTAAATGAACTCTTACTAAATATCACGTCACTATGTTCATGTCATTATAAATGATTAGTTAGAAAAATAGATTATATTTTCCATATATCCCTGAAATAATTTAAAAATACTAAACCTAGCCTATAGAGGAAAATGTATCCAGCGTAAACTTTGTCCAAATGGAGAGATGATGGGGAGAAGTTGAAAGCAGGAGAAATAGTGTGAAGAATGTGTGGTGACCTAGCCTGTCTGCTTATGCTTATAGGAACTGAATGCACAGAGACCTTGTGACAACACATGTGAGGCCAGGGGGTTTGGAAAAAATGACCCACGCCTCTATATGCCTCTACGCAATGGACACAGAGATTATAGTGTTTTGTCCCAGTATGCAAATCTTGTCCCAGAGAAGGGCCACACTTCTGTGGACAGCTCCTGTCTTTTGTCTGGAGGCACTGGAATAGGAAATAAACCTGACATAGGAGAGAGGAAATACCTAACACGCTCTGGGTTTCACTTCCTGGAGCTGCTTACATATCTTGAGGGGTGCATCTGAAGAAACACTCTGCAGAAAGCAGAAGGTGGTCTTTGTCTTGGGGCAGGAGGGCAGGAACAAAGCCAAAACACATACACTAGGCTCCTCTAAGGATGAATAAGCCCTACCTAATTAGCTAAAGTTCTTTGCTATAGGGGAGTTTTATGTCTGTTTCCCTTAATAACCAAGGAAGCTTTGCAGAGTCTTCCTTGCACATTACAGCCTTTCTCAAGTGGTCATCCAGTCAGTCCACACTGTAAACATTCACGACAGATTACTTCCTATTCACCCCAGGCAGGCTTAGAGAATTATTGAGAAGGTAACCATTGTAAAGTTAATTCACCTCACATGAGTAAGCAAGACTTTAATTTCTGGTTTACCAGAGGAACCAACTTTATAATCACTCTTTCTTTATTCTTTGTGGAATAATGTCTTTCCTTGTTTTTCTAGTTCTTGTTCCATACCTATCAGATAACATTTAAATTAGATTATGTGGAGGCTGATTACAATATCCACTTGGTAGACTCTCCAGGACTTTTCTGGTCCATTAATCATTTCAAATTTTGTTAACCCCTGCACCAGAGCATGAGTGCGAAAGGAAAGGTGTTATCAAAGACAGAAATGATTAATGCACCAGAAACTTTTTAAAAACAAAATTACAAGCATGAGATTACCTAAATTGTCATCCATTCTGTGGTTCTATTTTGGAAATTTACTAGTATATTGGGCATCACTATGTCTAAAACAGTTATGTAGCAACATAACTGAGACACACCATTATTTCTAACCAGTAAGCTTACAGCATTTACCTGCAATATCTGTCTCAGTTGCCTGTCTGAGTGGGATTGCAAGGCATTTTAGTATGGTTTGGGGAGCTGGGACATCATCTTTATCTACTGGCTTCTGTGGTATTTACTGCATCTAAAATGAAATATTCTGCATTTAAATGTTGCCTGGAAAAAAACACAGTATCTTGCTTTCTTTTATTCATTCATTTGAAATAATTATTGCTATCACAGTCTCATGTGCATTCTTCCCAAACCATAATGAGTTGAGACTTATGGAGTATGGCAAAAGAGTTGGGATTGTTTTTTCAAGCAGGCAATTTTATGAAGCAAATGATAGTAATTTGAGCCATTTTTTGGTTTCTAAAAATTTCATCTGTCCCCAAAATGATTTAGAGTCCATACAGTTTCTTACCTGGAGGCTAAGATCCTACATTCAAATCCTGTTCTATTACCCACACATAGAATGTAGGTGTGTGAATGTAAAATAAGACACATTTGCTCACAGTTTCCTACATCCTTTGGCTTAGAACATTTGAGGTCTTTGTAATTAGTTTAAAAGAAACATGGGGAAAAGGTTACAGTCTTTTAAAACAAAATACATGTTTCCCTTAGAAATTTATACCAAAATGTGTATTTATTTTTAAAAACCAAATGATATGAATATAAGTAATGCAATACCAGGTCAGCCCAATGATCTAACCAGCCTGTGGTTTCAGAGTCTCATAGAATTCCATTCATACTGGCCTCAGAAATTTTGGGATTTGTTTCAAACTCCCTGGTTTTTGTTAATACCCAAATCTGGATTTACCATTCATATATTCTTCTAAATCTTTCCTGAACTTACTTATATCTATTACAGAAAAAATAAGCTCCTAAATCAAAGGATCTATACTTTATTCATCATAATGAGACTATGGCAAGGATTCTACTACAGGGGAGTTAAGGACTATGATGAATAACTCAATCTACCACAGTTGTCCTCTTGGTTACAACTATTCACATCCCTCCCAAATGCAAAACTGACTCACATCCTACGACCCCTCTCACCTCCAAGCTTCCTCATTGTATATGCCAAAGGTCCAGATCTTATGCTTTCTATCAGGTCCAAATCCTGCTACTCCTGATCCAGAGACCTATAAACTGCACACACAAGGCAGGCACCTTAAAAATGACCCAGTGGTCCCTACCCCTTGGTATTCATGGCTCTGTATTATCCTCTTTCCTTAACTTGCTACTAATCAACAGAATACAGCAATGTTGAGGAAATGTCACTTTTGCGATTAGGTCATATACAATAGTGACTTCTTTCTGGCTAGCAGTCTTTTTCTATCTCAAAACAAAAACAAAAACGAAAACAAAAACCTCCTTAAAAACAGAGGTTAGTGAGGAGGAGAGGGAGGGAACTTTGGGAGGTGATGGGTTGTCTATGACCTTAATGGTGGTGATGGTTTCATGGCTGCGAACTTATCTTCGAACTCCTTGAATTCCATACATGAAGTATGTACAGCTTTTACATGGCAATCATACTTCAACAACATGGTTTAAATGAAGAGAGAGTCTGATTCAGGGAGGTAGCTTGTAGACAGCCTCTAGCTGCTGTGTCCATGCTAAGGCAATACTCCCTGGGCATCTCCAGTGACTGAGCTTGGCAGGACAACCAGCAATGGGCCACTCTAGCCTAACAGGGAACTCTTCTACTAGGCCATCTGTGCTCTGGGGCTCTTGACCTACATACCTGGTGGACTATGATAAAATGTTTACAATTTGTAAGGTTCTATCTTTTGTCCAGATGTCTCTCACGAACTCCAGAACCATGCATCCAACTGCCTTCAGAATATCTCCACGTAGATGACTAAGAGGCATCTCAAATTTAACATGTCCAAAGCTGCCTCAAACCTGCCCCTCCCTATCCCAGTTAAGGACAATTCAATTCTTCAGTTGTACAGGCCAAAACCCTTGGTGTCACCCCTCATTCATCTCTTGATCACTCACTCCATATCCAGTGTTAGGAAATACCTTTGCTTGTACCTTCAAAACATACCCAGATAGCAACCACTTCCTTCCACCCCACTGCTACAACACTGCTCCAGGCTGCCGTCACCTCTCCCCTGGAACACTGCCAGTCTCCTGCAGGTCTTGTGGCTGCTGCCATAGTTAATGTTCAGTCTACTCAAAAGAATCCTACTAATTGTCTGTCAGATTTCACCCCTTCTCTGCTCAGAATCCGCCAATGACCACCTCCCACCCTCCCATCTCAATCAAAGTAAATAAAAGCCAAGGTCCACACTTGGACCTCAAGTCCTCTCTGCTTCTTGGGGCTCATGTACTATTTCTCTTCTCCTCAGTTACACAGGCCTCCTCCTTGTTCCCTAAACTGGAAAGGCATAGTCCTGTCTCAGCACCTTTGTACTAGCTGGTCCCTATGTTAGAACATTCTTTCCCAGAGATTCATGTGGCTACCTCCCTCACTTCTTTCAGATATTATTCAAAAGTGAGTTCCTGGTAACTATGATGATGAATGTTAACTAGGCTTACTGTGATGATCATTTATAATATGTACAATTACTGAGTAATTATGTTGTAGACTTGAAATTAGTATGTTACATGTCAGTTATACCTCAATAACAATAAAAAGTTCTTAGAAGAGCTTTTTCTAAATACTACAGCAGTGGAAAAATAAACAGAATCCTTTACATAAAAAAGTGAACTGTTCTGTGAGGCCTTCCATTGACACCACACCTAAATTTCAATCTGTCAGTTTGATACCTTATAACCCCAGTCCCTTTGTTTTTGTATACAATCGACATATAACATTATATTAGTTTCAGATATACAACATGATTCTATATTTTTAGATATTGTAAAATGATCACAATAAGTCTAGTTAACATCAGTTACCATACAGTCATAAATTTTTCTTATAACTTTTAAGATCTACTTTCTTAGTAACTTGCAAATACACAATACAGTATTTTAACTATAGTCACCATGCTGTACATTACATTCCAAGATTTATTTTATAGCTGGAAATTTATACTTTTTAACCCCCTTCAATCATGTCATCCTCCTTACTCTCCCCCGTCAATCTATTCTCTATATTCATGAGCTTTTTTTTGTTTTGGTTAGATTCCACATATATGTGAGATCATATGATACGTATCTTTCTGTGCCTGACTTATTCCACTTAGCATAATGCCTGCAAGGCCCCTCCATGTTGTCATAAATGGCAAGATTCTCTTCTTTTTTATGGCTGGGTAATGTTCCAGTGTATGTATTTAGCACATCCTCTTTATCTATTATTCATCCATCACTTAGATTATTTACTTATCTTGGCAATTGTAAAGATGCAATGAACATGGGGGCGCATACACCTTTTTGAGTTAGTGTTCTCATTTTCTTCGGACAAGTACCCATAAGCAGAATGCTGATAGCTCTGTTTTTTAATTTTTTGAGGAACCTCCATAAGGTTTTCCACAGTGGCTGTACCAACTGATATTCCCACCAACAGTGCACTGCGTTTCCTTTTCTTCACATCCTCACCAACACTTGTTATTTCTCATCTTTTGGATAACAGCTACTCTAACAGGTGTGAAGTGATATCTCATTGTGGTTTTGAGCTGCATTTCCAGGATTTTTAGTACCTTTTCCATGGATCTCCTGGACATCTGTATGTTCTCTTTGGAAAAATATCTATTTACATAGTCAGCTCTCCTTTCATTTTTTTCCTTAGCACAAGTCACCATCTGATATACTATATATTTCACTTACTTGTTATCTATTTCCCTTAGTCAAAGGTAAGCTCCAAGAAGCAAGCAATTTTGTCTAATTTGCTTACTGCTGTTTCTTCTGTGTTTGGAACAGTGCTGTGCACACAGAGAGTACTCAAAACATATTTATTCAATAACAGAATTTCTCAGTACAGTTTACACTATCACAAACAGAAAAATAGGTATAAAAAAGAGGGAGATCCAGCTAAAGAAAATTATAACAAATAAGAGCTATAATTATAACTTTAATTTTGTCTTCTTTCAATCATTTACTTACAACTTTCTAATTGTATTCTTGATGATTATCCGGGTCGTATAAAGAAAGAGTGAATGCACTAAGTGAAGTTGATTCATTTCTCATGATGTTCCTCTTTTGATTTGGAGTCTTTACTCTCCTGGAGCCCTAAGAGAACTGCATCAGCCTCCAGTATAGTTGTGTCTGTTGTTGCTCCCAGGAACCTAGATGTCAGTTCAAGATCTAATAGCCGCAGCCGGACTCTGGTTCCTATCTGGTACTTCCTAAATAGTAATAAAAAATAAATAAATAAATAAATATCCATTAATTCTGCACATCATAACATGTACAACCAGTTTAAAATACAATCCAATTCTAATTTGTGTTTTTCAAGATAAAGAAATTAACAATAGTATCTGAAAAATAGTTTTTAACATAAAAGTAATTTAGTTATATCAGAATTTTCATCTTAAAGTTGTCTTTAAAGATTTTTATAACCAAAATAAAAATGTATTCCAAACTGAAATTCAAACAAGGTGGTTCTTTTTTTTTTTTAAAGATTTTATTTTATTATTTATTTTTAGAGAGAGGAGAAGGGAGGGAGAAAGAGCAATGTATGGTTGCCTCTCACGTGGCCCCCACTGGGGACCTGGCCTACAACCCAGGCATGTACCCCGACTGGGAATCAAACTGGGACCTTTTGGTTCCCAGCCCGCACTCAATCCACTGAGCCACACCAGTTGGGCCTCAAACAAGGTGGTTCTTGATTTTAATGCCATCATTCATTTTGAAAGTTGGAGAGTATCAAGGACAAAAAAGTTTTCAGATACATTTTCTTCTTCTAAAATTAAAACCTTTTAAAGAAAATTTTATAAAAGCAAAAAAGAAAAAATCTAAGTGCAAAGTACTTGGTAATGGGGACTGACTGCACTATAATTAAAGACTAATGCCAGCCATAACATGCATGATGGCTCAGTATGGTCAATAAAATATTCAAGTATTCTATAATACCAAATAAAAACTGATACTCATTTACCTCCCTTAACTGATTATTTTAAGAGTTTAAACATTAACATTATAAAATGGTACAGGAGAGTGAAAATATTGCCGCTGATTAAAAAAACACAAATCTTTTAAAATCAACATATGTATCTTCAAATACTCTAAGCTAATTTTATAATTATTCTATTTTAATAAGCAGAAATGAAGAGACAAAGTTCTCCCAAAAGGCAACTGGAAAACGATTTTGGTAGACAATACAATGAACAGTCTCCATACAATGAATGGTTAGGTATTCTGAAGGCATTTATAAATGGTCTATGAAATAAACATGTAGAGGACTTCCGGCCAAGATGGAGGCGTAGGTAGACACACTGGGCCTCCTCGCACAACCAAAAGAGGAAAAACAATAAAAAAAAAAACAAAAACAGCCAGATCTGACAGAAAATTGAACTGAGTGGAAGTCCGACAACCAAGAAGTTAAAGAAGACACATTCATCCAGACCAGTAAGCGGGGCGGAGCCGGGAGGAGAGCACTCGGCAAGACGTGGTTTGTGGAGCGGTACCGGCAACGCTCTAGCTGCCCGGAGAGGCCCATGGGGGGCGCGCCTGGCCAAAACGTGGCAGGCGCGCTTGGCAAAACCAGGGCTGAGACTGGTGGACTAGGCGGTCCCTCATTCTCGCGCAGATAAACCGGGAGGAAAAGGTGGGGAGCGGAACAGACTGTGTGGCCCACCAACACCGGGAGATAAAGCCTCAAACCACCAACTGAATACACCTGTGGGGATTGAGGCGGCAGTGGGAGGAACTCCTGGCCTCACGGGAGAGTTTGCTGGGGAGACCCACAAGGACTTGGAACTGTGCAGGCCCGTCTACTCACCCCGGAGTCAGCAAAGAAGGGCCCGACTTGCTTGAGGGAAGTTGGGGAAGTGCGGAGAGGAGAGCAAGCGCCATTGTTCTCTCAGGCCCCGCCCCCACAGACAGCGTCACAACACAGTGACATGGTTGCCCCGCCCCCACAGGCAGCATCAACAGCAAAGCGATGTGGGTTGCTCCGCCCTGGTGAACACCTAAGGCTCTGCCCCTTAAAGTAACAGGCGCACTGAGAAAAAAAAATGGCCCAAATGAAAGAACAGATCAAAGCTTCAGAAAAAATACAACTAAGTGATGAACAGATAGCCAACCTATCAGATGCACAGTTCAAAGCACTGGTAATCAGGATGCTCACAGAATTCAAAGAAAAACTGTCGCAATTACTTGAACAAATGAAGGATAATATAAAGGAAATGAGGGGAAATCTGCAGGGAACTAATAGGGATGAGAAGGAAACTGGGACTCAAATCAACGGAGTGGACCAGCAGAAAGAAAAAAACATCCAACCAGAAAAGAATGAAGAAACAAGAATTCAAAAAACTGAGGAGAGGCTTAGGAACCTCTAGGATATCTTTAAACGTCCCAACATCCGAGTCATAGGGGTGCCAGAAGAAGAGGAAGACCAAGGGATGGAAAACTTATTTGAACAAATAATGAAGGAGGACTTCCCCAAGCTGGTAAAGAAAATAGATTTTCAGGAAGTCCAGGAATCTCAGAGAGTCCCAAAGAAGTTGGACCCAAAGAAGAACACACCAAGACACATCATAATGACATTACCCAAGATTAAAAATAAGGAGAGAATCTTACAAGCAGCAAGAGAAAAGGAGACAGTTACCTACAAAGGAATTCCCATAAGACCGTCAGCTGATTTCTCAAAATAGACTTTGCAGGCAAGAAGGGGCTGGAGAGAAGTATTCCAAGTCATGAAAGGCAAGGACATACATCCGAGAATACTCTATCCAGCAAAGCTATCATTTAGAATGGAAGGGCAGATAAAGTGCTTCTCAGATAAGGTTAACTTCACGGAGTTCATCATCACCAAGCCTTTATTATATGAAATGTTAAAGGGGTTTATATAAGGCATGGACGGATATCAACAGGGGAGTGGGAGGGGGAGAGAGGGGGAAAAGGTGCAGAGAATAAGTAGCATAAATGGTAGGTAGAAAACAAACAGGGGGAGGTTAAGAATAGTATAGGAAATGTAGAAGCCGAAGGACTTATGTGTATGACCTATGGACAAAAACTAAAGGGTAGGGAATGGGGGGATGGGGGTGGAGGGGAATAAAGGGGGTAAAATGGGACAACTGTAATAGCATAATCAATAAAATATATTTAAAAAAAATAAACATGTAGGCTTTTTAAGGTGTTTTTTTCTGATTATAGAAGTAAACATCCTTTTGTAAAATTTGGAAAATAATATGGTCACATTTTCTAATCCTTTGATAGCTATATTTACATATATGTATATTTGTGTTTTTCACAGCAGAAATAACATTTTCTGTCTTTGTTCTAAAAAAATTAGAGATATCCTAGAATATTGAGGCAGTTTTATGTTCCTAGAAAACTGAAATTGCAGAACATATTCCATATGAATTAACCACTGGGAAAATAAGGTGAGTTCACAGGCAAGGTAAAGGTGATCACTATTTTCCACATGACCTGTGTTCTAATGGAGTCTTTCATTTGTCTTTATAGCGCAATACAGTGATTCATTTAATCAGCTTTGATTCATGTTGACCCCTGTCCCCTCCTCCCCTGCAACATTCAATTATTTATCAAGTTTCATTCATTTTGTACACAGATATTTCTGCAACTTAGTCCTTCAAGTCTTATCATCCTTGGCTAAAGCGTGAGGTATGACGAGATCTTCCTGGGGCCCACCTTTCTAGACACTTCTCACAATGGGGTCCACATCTGGAATGCTCATGTGGAAATTACCGAGTCCATATACTTGTCTTCCTCTGTCCTTTGGCTTCTGTTGCCAGCACTGCTTGAACTTCCCATCTATCTAAATCCCGTTGGTGCTTAAATATCCAGGTAGAATGCATCAAATGCACCACCTGAGAGCTACAACATTCTCCTTGTCAGAATGAAGAGTCCAGCCCTGGAATTCCCAAGGAAGATAGAAGTTTTGCAGTCTTGGACTTGGGTGCAAATCCAGGCTCTGCTACTTCCTGGCTGGGAACCTTGGGTCACTTGCTTTCTCTAAATCACAATTTCTTCATCTATATTACAGAAATTCCAGCTACTTGGCAGGCTTGCTATGAAGATTAAATGAGATAGTAGACTGCAAATGCACAGCACAGTCAGTGCAAACGTCTTTCCTTTCTTGTACTGGTGACCCGTGTGAACCTCTGGTCTCGCAGACTGTAAGTCCCCAAGATCTGGCACTGCTTTGATCGGTGTCCATCCAGTGCCATGGCGGCAGGTACGTTTACATCTGCCAATAAATTAAGAAGATGCTTGCTGATAAGAGCCACCAATTGCTGATGAACTAGAATCTCTATTTTCCTGGCTTTAGTAGCTCTGTGGTCTGGTACATTTACTTAACCTCTCTGAAATCTGCCTGGCACATAGTGCTTAGTAAATGTTAGTTCTCTTTCTATTGTTCGCTACTGGTCTATTTCTTTTTACTCATTTTTAGGAGTATTATTTACAGGTGGACTGTAAAATAACTACAATGAGGGGAATAGTTGATGTTTTATAAAAAAAACCTGAACATGTCACAAACACTTGGGACAAAAGTTCTGAGCACAGTCACACTGAAGAGGAAGCCCTCAGTGTAGATGGTTCTGTGCCATATAAATGCTAGCAACCTCCAGCACAGGCCCAGTGTGCTTGGTAGTTATAAGAGGCAAAACTGTCCCCATTTTTAGATATAGTAGCTGTTAATACAAAAGCTTTGCTTTCATCTCTAAACATTATGGAAATTATGCAACTTGTTCAGTGAGCTGGTAAAGAAGATGAAAAGCAAACTGCAGAAGTTTATGTGTGCTGAATGAAGAATCATCCAAATGTACATGAAACAAAACAAAAAAAGTCTAAAGGACTCCTTGACTTCTGCTATAGGAAGTACAGTAGCCCCCCTTTATCTTCAGGGGATACATCCCAAGACCTCCAGTGGATGCTCGAACCATGGATAGTACTGAACCTTATACATACTATGTTTTTTCCTACACATACACACCTATGATAATGATGAATTTATAAATTAGGCAAAGAGATTAACAATAACAACTAATAATAGTATAAAATAAAACAATAACAATACACTCTAATAAAGGTTATATGAGTAGCTTTGGGTCTATTAAGAAGTAAAATAAGGGTTGCCTGGACACAAGGACTGCAATACGTGGGCAGTTGATCTGATCACTGTCTGTTAGTTAGCAGTCAGCATACATAGCATGGGCACACTGGACAAAAGGATGACTGAAGTGCCAGGTGGGATGGAGTGGGACAGCAGGAGATTTCATCACACTATTCAGAATGGTTTGTGATTTCAAACTTACAAATTGTTTGCTTCTAGAATTTTTCATTTTAATAGCTTTGGACCAAGACTGAGTGCAGGTAACTGGAACAGTGGAAAGCAAAACTGTGAATGGCGGGGGGTGGGGGGTGGCCACTGTAGCCATTTCTACTGTTATGGTACTTAATTTTTACTTTGTACTATAGTTATTTCTATTAAGTGTTATCTTCTCTATCGGTGTGCAAGCTGGTTAAGGGCAGGGATTTAATCATATCTGTGTCTCTTATTATAGTATGGTGATGAATATATTTGACTTCACGTAGCCTTTAGACTAGTGGTTCCACCCTTTCCATCACATCAGAAGCACCTGGGTGCTTGATTAAAATGCAAATGGAGGGAAGCAACCCCAGAGAGTGATCTGGCAAGTTGGGGTGGGACATGGGAATCTGTCTTTTTAACAAGCTCCCTGCAGTGATTCTCATGCAGTCTGTTGTGATCACCACTTGAGAAAACCTTGCCTAGAATGATCTTTTATGTGTACATCATGTGCAGGAAGTGAGGACAGCTTACACAAAGGGCCAGCAAGATGAGGACCTCTGACAGAACTTCGTGGCCCATTAATCACCTTCAGAGTAACAGATGTTTTCCCTAAGTGACAACAGAGTCTTTCAGGATGAGGAATTTAGCCAGCCAAAAAAAAAAAAAAAAAAAAAAGAAGTCAAGTAATGACCATGTATAATGGAGAAATGCACCTAAAAAGAGTCCTTTTTACAAAGGCCACTGACAGCCTGGATTAGGCTGCCTCTCCACACACAGGCTGTCCGTCCTGGGAAATCTAGAACAGGGGAAGGTCAGCATACTTCTCCCCCAAAGGAACAGTAGCCACACAACTAATGTGGAGTTACCTTTGCTTTAACTTTGAAACACTTTATTAAAGGGAAAGAAAGAAGAAATGTACTTCTGAGAACTCCATCTCTGCCTATGTAATCTGTGGTGAACCTTCAGTATTGCAGTCCTTGATAATCACCTCCACTGTTCCACATAACAAGATTTAGAATGAATACGCCAGTAAGCTCTTTTCCCAGATTGTTAGTACACTCTTTAAATGGTCACTTTATTCAAAGATTTTGGCCTAAGTAGAAAAAGACAGAAGAGCCAATGTAGTGATTAAAAGCAAGGGCTCTGGAGCCAAGGAACTAGGTATGTCCCAACCCTATCACTTACCAGTATGCAACTCTGAGCTAGTTACTTTATCTGTATCCTCACTTGTAACATGGGGATACTAATTATGCCTATCTCCCAGGTTCAGTGAGCATGAAATGAATTAAAATATGCCAAAACCACGTAAATGCTCATTAATGTTAGCTATCGTCATCAACCATCGTCACCCCCACACCACCACCGTCACCGTCATTAAAAGAAACCCGGTGACAGCTGACACTCCAATGTGGGAGTGACAGAGAGCACCAGAGCACTCCCAGCCATAATTTCAAGTTAGAATTAAATCAATAAAGAATTCCCGTAGGAGAGACATTTAGAGGTGGGTTTTCTTCCAATATTTGCTTTGATTCAAATGCTACTAATTTTAATAGTATAAGCATTCCTCTGTTAAAATATGACTTAAATGATCCACAAAAGTGAAAACAATTTCTTTTGAAATGAATGTTGAATTTCCTTTGAGGATGTGAAGCAAAATAGCACTGAACAAAAGCACGTAAAATTCAGAGAACTACACATTTAATGGTCCACATTTCCCAGCATTAACTGGAAGGAGCACAAACTGTCAGTTACACGAGGGTCACAGGGACTTACCTACTATTCTTTTGACAGCGGCTCAAGAAAGACTGCAGGCAGCGCTGTCGCGGCTTACCTGTCTCCTATCACTCTCACTTTTCTAATTCTTGATAGTTAAGCCTTTTATGAATCTATTTTTAACATATGCCATTTCTAGAAAGGGGAAGATAATTTCTATAGGTTTATTATTTGTTCTTCCAAGAAGCATTTTTATAGCTTCTTTTTAAATTGACCATTTCAGTAGTTAACTTCTAACCTAATCAACCACCCCCAACCTTCTCGATTTTAAAGTCCTGAATTTATTTCCTCTACATCTTCTTTCTTAATGGGGTTTTATCACTCTGCTGTTTAACTAGTTTTTCCTCATTCCTTTGATTACATCAATGAACTCTTCCAAAGAAAATGAACAAATACCCATAAACGTAATTTTGCTACAATTTCAAAGGATTACCTGAAGGTCATCTCTGAATTTCAAGATTAGAAAGTCCCACTCTAGATTTTAAGTCTGTTTAGCTTCTTGAGGTCAAAAGGTCCTCATTTTATCTGCGTAGCACCATGGCCTTGGGACCGTTACTTCTGCTGTTTGTGTCCACTGTGCTTCTTAACCCCAGGACTTCATGAACGAAATCACTGGGCCCACAACACTCAAAGCCACACAGCTAGTAAGTGGCAGAGCCACCCTTGACCACGGCCTTCTTTTCTTTCTTTTTATTTTTTATGACTTTATCTAAGCCAAACTGATGACATATGCCAGGGAGCAAAATCTCAAATGCTCCCCAGCTTTATCTGCTAATTAATATAAGACACAGCCATAACACACGTAAAGAAGAAATTTTTTCTTCCGTTACTCCCAGTCAATTAATTAAGTTTAATCCTGATAGAAATGAATGAGGACAGGTGTTAAAAAGAAGACCTGGGTCCACAGCAGCATTATATTTTCAATTTAAAAATATGAAACAAGAAGATAAGTCAAGAAAATGTATGCAAGGCGGGGAAAGAGGGTACATCTGCAATAGGGTCAACAATAAAAATAAAGTTAAAGAAGAGAAAAGAAAAAAAAAGTATCCAGCAAAGGAACCAGTATTCATTATCTGAAGAGCCTGGGTCAGTCCTCCGTCTTGAATATTTACACCAGACTGTGACGGAAGTGCTTAAAGGTGCTTCTGGTTGTTACAGTATCGGGTTAACACTGAGAGGAGGTGGGTGGGATGAAGACATTCTGTAATGCACAGTAAGTGCTCTTTTGTACAACAAAGTTGTCCTTCTTCTGAACTATACATCCAAGCTTGAAACTATGTCTGCCAAAGATAAAAGTTGTTTGTTTTTAATAAAAGTTTAAGGATACACTAAATTTCCAAGAATGCGATTACAGTGTAAATTGATGGAAGATTGACTTTGTTCAGAATCTTAGCAAGTGTTGTTCTCTATTTCAGAAAACTGCATTACCATAAGCAACAGCACCATTTCATTTTGTGTTTTGCTCTGTGTGTTAAATGTACCTGCTTTACAGTTTACCATTTGGTTTAATCTTTTCATTGGCAGGAGATCAGTCTTCTCTATACCTGCCATCTAAAGCTATATGACTGATGTTCTTATCTATTAATGAAACGCTACCCAACACAACTTTCTGTGATGATGGAAATATTCTGTATCATATGATTATAGAGCAGTTGAAATAAGGTTAGTGTGACTGAGAAATTAAAATTTTAAATTAGATTTAATTTTAATTAATCTTGATTTAAATACCATGTGACAGTGTGGCTGTAGACAATTTCAAACTGACAATAAAAATAGTATAACAATATCAATATGCATTGTGGCAGAAAGCCTAGTTTTACAAGAAAAATAGCACTTTGAAATAATTTATTATAATAAATAATTATCAATTAGAACAGCGATATAATAATCAGATCTTTGTTTGCCATTACTAACCCTTCAAACACGTCTCCCCTTTTTGTTATTTTTTGTATTCTTCAAATCTGTGACATTGCACTAGACACACAGCAACAGAACTATCTTATTAGACATTTCGAGGTTAAATTAAATCCTCCATAAAGACAGCTCCCCCCATGTTAACATACATGGAGGTCAAGTCACTGCTTAATGCCGCAATTGGTACAAGAGGATTCACAGTTTTTCCTCTTCCTTTTCTTAAGGTCTCAATTACCCTGTGACTTCTTGCAAGAACTGTAAACTTAATCCCTTTAGGGATGGTAAGAATTTACCATTTCATGTAGTCTTATAAGTTTTCCCTTTGAAATAAAATGTCAAAGCCACCATCCAACTCATTATTTTAATTGTTCCCCATTAGAAAAATGATTACTTTCGGTAGTAACAAGTAAAGAATTAAAAATTACTGAAAAAAATCCCCATGGCTTTGTACAATGTTATCTGTTTTTTTAACATCTTTTAGTTAGAAAAAAAAGATATTTTTCAAAAATCTTGTATTTCATATTAAAACCATCAAACACTGCTGTGTTGAAAGGCAAAGAGGATGTCTCCAATAAGCATATTCAGAATGAAGACGGCCTTGTTTTAACTTGGAGCGCTTGCCTTTGACTGGTCTTTGTGAACTCCGGCCTAAATGGATTCAAGCCCAGCCTCCACTGTGACCGCTGTCTTCCACTGTGCACTTTTCAGAACATACGCTTCAGTAAATGAGTTTGCACGTCTGAGCTGTTTTCTAGGAAAAGGGCAATTAAATCTGGTTTTACATTTCTGTATTAAGAACATGGTTTAAAGACTTTCCTTTGGAGAGATTTTTGACATTCTTTTCACAGGTATTCTTTAACAACTGTCAGTGCATGCGGTGATGGTTCTCCTAGAATAGAGAGACCCTCTCTGGGTAGTTCTTTGATACAAATATATTAAATAATACAAAGCTGACAATTACAAGGCTTGGATTGAACCTCAGTATCCAAAGAAAATATTATGAAGAATTTTTTTTCTTGTTTTTTTATAAAAAGATTTTATTTATTTTTAGAGAGAGGAGAAGGGAAAAAGAGAGAGGGAGAGAAACATCAATGTGTGGTTGCCTCTCGCATGCCCCCTATGGGGGACCTGGATCACAACCCAAGCATGTGCCCTGACCAGGGATCGAACCGGCAACCCTTTGGTTTGCAGCCTGTGTTCAATCCACTGAGCTACACCAGTCAGGGCAAAGAAATCTGATTTTGCTAGTCAATTTAGCTGTCTTGTTATAATCCTAATTCTCCGAAGTTTTAAAATAGTTCTTTTGAAATCATTAACCATCTATGTTTTCATCCGAATAGGTTAAAATAGTTTAGAACCTTTTCTGATTTTCTTACAATTTCTATTGAAAGTTTTATGACTTAAGAAGTAAATTCTTTTTTTTTTGAAAGAAAAAAATTAAAATACTTCTAATGGTTTAATTAACACCAATTTGGTTCTTCTTATTTGTACAAATGTTCACTGTAATGTTGATCTACACGTGAAGCCAGCAA
>PVJI01020634.1:0-28728 GCA_004026765.1 Micronycteris hirsuta | reverse complement strand
TTGACTGAGTTGCAGCCAGGCACCTTTATGACAGCTTTGCTTACACTGTATTAGCTACCTGTCCAATGTAATTGCATTTTGCATGGACCGTATAGACACTGTGAAAAATCAATGTTATTAATTTTTTAGTGGGCAGTGGAGAAGTTGATTATATAAGACATGTTGGATATGTAGATCATCAAGAACTCTGGTAAATAAATGGATTTTTATAATTAATAAAAATTGATCTTTATGTACAAAATAAAATGTTGAGTGCCATACACTACAACAATGATCAACCTGATAGGAAATGAGCCTAAATTTAAGATAGAGACTTTAGTTTCCAGTAACCGGTTTCTGAAAAGAAAGGGAATGTCTTCCCTTGTTTTCATTTTCTTGTTGTTGTTAATTCTGTTTTTGTGGTCATCTGTTTCTCTTTCTAAATTTCTGAAATATCACAGTGAATATTATGTACAGAAACAAATTTCATGTGACAGTTCCTACAGAATTGATGTGCATATCTCTGATCTGAATTTATTTTAGGTATATGTGCGAATGTATGTGTAGGCATGTATATATATCATCAACATAAATACTCATGTATGCCTTGATCTGTCATTTGCCCCATTCCACATTGGTTTCCAAAGTTAATATTTTTCTTATAATCTGATAATCATAATGATGTGGGGCACAGTTCAACTCCCAAAACTGGAGTTGAGCACACACATTTAAAAATCTTTATGCAAGCTCATTGTTCAGAGTGGCATTGGCTTCTAAAGAAGAACTTTACATATTTCTAAATGAATATAGACCGCATTCAAGTGAAGATGCTCCCGAAGTGCTTACCCTGAGAGACTACAAATTTTTATGGCCAGTGAAGTTGTCCAGAGTGACTCTGGACTGTATCGATGTCCTTTAAACATTGCCAATGTCAGATAATTTCCATCATGAGTGAATTTGACCCAGCACGTATATTTGATAGAATGCAAATTGGTTTTATTTGTCTGTAAAATAGAGTATGATTTAGCTTACTTCAGCCAAATTGGACTTCTTAAGAGAAATAACTAGAATAGTTCCTTCTTCAGATTTAGACTTCTAATGAATTAGTAGCATCTTTGAAGATTTGTTGTTTTTACATCTCTTTTTGGACTAAATGATTACTTGTGATAACTGTCAGATCAGAAATCATTTCTGCATGTAAGGAATTCTATTTGATGCAGTATATGCAAAAGATAGATGAGTTTTTTGATACAACATATGCAAAAAGCCTTTGAAATGTTTTCAATTTATGTCAGATGTTTTTGATTGGGGCTGAAGTGACAATAAAACAAATGTGAGCCAAACGAGCAGATTTTATTTTGTGCCTAACATTCAAAGCTGCTTGAGATATGTCATAGTCTGATTGCTCTGAAGTCTCACTTTAAATTCCCATGTTGTCCACTGCATTTTCCTAGGAGCCTAACAAGGGCCAGCTAAATGCAGGGCAATTGGTATCAGTAACCATGGATGTGTCAGTATGCTTATGTGTACACAGTTCTAATAGTGCAGCCTCTTTATATCTTAACTATTTATAGAAAACAATGAGTCATCAGTTTTAAAGTATTATAGCAGTTACCAAGTTAAAACTAAAGGAAAACTATTATTTTACATGAAATGAGCTGTCCACTATAAAATTACTTTATCTTAACTATAATATATTTTCAAAGTAATAAATTTTAAAACAATATGCAAAGGACAGAGAAAGATAAATTTTAAGATATATGCACTAAATTAGCTTATTATAAAGGGGACATCAATGATTACTTATTATATTATTATTTCCAAAAGCAAATACAAATGGAGGTTATCAATATAGGTACATTGAAATTTAGTTGACAAAATATAAGCAAGTGTATATTTGGCTCATAGCATCAATAAATATTTACTTTTTTGTTTTATCTGATACTTGAAAAGAACTGCAGCCTATTACTAATAACTGTTTATAAAGTAAAATTGAATGAAAATAATACAAATTGAAAGCATTTATGTTTAACGAGGAAATATTTATTCAAAAATTATTTCTAGAGATTAAAATCTTATAAATATAGAATTATGATACATTTACATATAATAAAATGAGTATTTCATATAACTACAATAAAATTAATTAAAAACCCTAGCTAATAATAGGCAAGAACACGATCCACAAATCTATATTAACTTATAATCAAATGTCACATCAAAAAATGATCAATATCAGCCCTGGCTGGTGTAGCTCAGTGGATTGAGCACAGGTGCAAACCAAGGGGTTGCTGGTTTGATTCCCAGTCGGGGCACATGCCTGGGTTGCAGGCCAGGTCCCCAGGGGGACCATGTGAGATGCAACACACATTGATGTTTCTCCCCTTCTCTTTCTCCTTCCATTCCCTTCTGTCTAAAAATGAATAATCAATAAAATCTTTAAAAAATAAAATAAGTAAAAAAAAATAATATCTGATTTACTTTAAAAAAAATGATCAATAACACTGGCCATCAGAGAGATGTAAATTAAAACCAGTGAGATACCACTGCACACCAGTCAGAATGGCCATCAAAAATAAATCAACAAACAAGTGCTTGCCAGGATGTGGAGAAAAGGGAACCCTACTGCACTGTTGGTGGGAATGCAGACTGGTGCAGCCACTGTGGAAAGCAGTATGGAATTTCCTCAAGAAACTAAAAATGAAACTGCTTTTTCACCTGGCCATTCCACTGCTAGTATTATATCCCAAGAATCGTGAATCACAAATTCAAAAAAACCTAAGCACCCCAATGTTCACAGCAGCACAATTTACAATAGGCAAGTGCTGGAAACAACCTAAGTGCCCATCAGTAAGTGAGTGGATCAAAAAACTGTGGTACATTTACACAATGGAATACTATGCAGCAGAAAGAAATAAGGAGCTCCTACCCTTCACAACAGCATGGATGGAACTGGAGAGAATTATGCTAAGTGAAATAATCCAGGCAATGAAAGACAAATACCACATAATCTCACATGTAAGTGGAACTTAATGAACAAAATAAACAAATGAACAAGATAGAACCAAAGACATGGAAATAAAGAATAAACTAACAGTGATCAGAGGGTAGTAGGGAGGGGGATAACAGAGGAAAGAAGGGAGGGGCAAGTCAAGGAACACAAATAGAGAACTCATGGGCACAGACAATGGGGAAGGACTGACTGTGGGAGTGGGAGGGGCAGGGTAGGAGTGAGCAGTGGGGCAACAGTAACTAAACAACAATAAAATAACTAACATAATGTTATATATCAATTATACCTCAATAAAAAGCATAAAATCAAAAGATAACAGGAAAATAAAAATATTTTGTATGACTATTCAATTTTGCTAAAAATCATAATGTATATCTCCATGGTGTTCTCAAATAACATACACAAATAAGCTAATACCTAAAATTTAAATATATGTTTTCTATTTATTTATATTTATTTTCTTTATTTTTATAGTTGAAACTATTGCAGATGTCCCCATTTCCTCACTTTTGTCCCTCCTCCCAGCTCTTGCTCCTCTTTTCCTCTGGCCATCACTACATAGTTGTTTGTGTCCATGGGTTATACATACGTGTTCTTTGGCTAATATCTGTACCATCTTCCATCCAGTCTCCCAAGCCCCTTCCCCTCTGACAGCTGTCAGTCTGTTCCATGTAGTCATGCCTTTGTCTCTATTTTGTCCATCAGTTTATTTATTTTTTCTTAGATTCCACGCATAAGTAAGATCTCATGGCATTTGTCTTTCTCTGACTGGCTTATTTCTCTTATCATAATATTGTAATTTTCAGGTCCATGCATGCTGCTGGAAAACATAAGAATTCCTTAATTTTTATGGCCATATAGTATTCCATTGTATAAATGTTCCACAACATTTTTATCCACTATCTACTGATGGACACTTAGGCTGTTCCCAGATCTTAGTTATTATAAATAATGTTGCTATGAACTTAGGAGTCCAAATATATTCTTTCAAATAAGTGTTTCAGGATTCTTAGGATATATTCCCAGAAGTAGAATAACAGGACCCAAAAGACAGTTAGTTTTATTTTTAACTTTTTTGAGGAAATTATAATATGCAAAAATATATTGCTACAAAGAATAGTGTTACAAGTATGTGTTTCGCACATGCTAATATATGTGGAAAGTTGAAGGGTTGTACATAAAAGTTTACTTGCATCACCATGACAACCATCATTGTATAGCTGTTTATCCCTATGTGAATGTCCAGTCTCTTTATCTTAGAATGAGGACTGAATCTAGTTTTGAAGATGGCTATTGCAGAAAGTTTTCTAGAACCCTCCCTAAACTGGCAGTTAGTTGGGTCTCCAGATCCCTTCAGGGAGGAGCAGAATGAATGCCTTTGCCCTATCAGTGGCCATGACTTTTGAATTTAAATTCACCAAAATGAAGGATTTATGCTAGAGAGGGAGACCAAATGAGAAATAGATCAATAAAGTAAGTTTCCTCTTCAGACAAAATTATTTTCATTAATTGTCAAAGCTTCTTATGATTGCCTGGGAGCTCTGCAGGGTGACGCATTCTGAATCAGTATTAATCATGTATTTAATATTATAGTAAATTGCATCGTGTTTTTAAGAGTAATAGGCCTCTTTCCTAATTTTAATTTTTTTTAAATTTTATTTAAGAATACCACATTTAAGGATTAAAAATTGACAGTCTAACTTCTGAAATCACAATATTGACTTGATCAGAGGTCCACATGGCAAGATACACATTTACCTAATAATTTTTATCAGCATTCTTGATGTAAACAATCTCGATTTCCAGCACTAACAAAGTGAGGAAGTAGGAGCAAGGAGTTCTGATAAGGAAAAAATAAACGATGTCTCATGTGAAAGAGAATGACAGAGATAAGAATGAAATCAATAAACATAAGTTGAATAGGAGACCAAAAATAAAATAGAAAGGCCATTCATAATAGAAATTCCTTTTTTTAGAAGTAATGGTTGTCAGCAGAAAGTAAGAAGAGAGAAATTGAGAACTTTGGGGAAAAGTCAATAATCCAATTATGAACTGCTTGTCTCGAAACAGTCATATCCCCGGTCGAGAAATTGGGTACACACATGGGCAAACAACTTGGTGTTCTTTTAAGTTAATGATCTGAAAAACACGCAGGTATGTTATTTAGTGAGGGAAGGAAGAATTTGAGAATCGTTCTCCTTGGAAAGCACAGATAACATTATGCAGAACAAGAAATTAATTACATGTATTAAAATGTAACATTAAATACTATTTATTTTGAGTAATCTTGATATAATGACTTTCTGAACAGATAAATCTGGGAAACTCACATGGAAAGCTTTAATAAATAATAAAATATATCACTTATTCCCTGTTAACAGTATTGGATTATTCCGTTAGCAGTATTGGATTTACCACTTACAAACTCTCTAATTCTGCCCTGTTATGGGGATAGTTGAGCTATCGCAATTATTGAGGGAGACAAAAATGTTTAAAGCTGTGCTAGATACATTGGTAAAAATAAGTAAATGTTGTTTATTCTTAAATGGTATACTACTCAGCCATAAAAAAGGGAAAATTACCTTTTGCAACAGCATGGATGGATCTGGAGAATATTCCTAAGTAAAATAAGCCAGTCAGAGAAAGACAAACACCGTATCATCTCACTTACCTGTGGAGTCTAAAAACCAATATAAACTGATGAACAGAATAGAAACAGAGGCATGGATCCATGCAACAGATTGGCAGCTGTCAGAGAAGAGGGGGGCCGGGAGACTGTATGAAAGGACATAAAGGGATTGAGCAAAAAGCATACATATAAGCACGTGGACACAGACAGCAGTGTGGTGATGGCCAAAGGGAAAGGGAAGTTGAGGGGCAGGTGGAGGTGGGCAAAAGTGCAGGAATGGGGACAGAAAGAGACTTTGCTTGGGGCAATGGCGCATAATACAATGTGAAGATGATGTCTGGCTGAGTTGTACAATTGAAACCTGTATGATTTTGGGAACCAATATCACCCCAATAAATTCAAGAAAATAAAATCAATAAATTTGATAGGCAATTGTTATCTACTAACATGTGTGGTGGTGGTGTGGCCTTTATATCACAAAATTACTCAAACATTAGAAACTCAGATGAGTTTCTACTTAGGAATTCAGAGCCTTTAGGAGGAAAGGAATGTATGAATATTTCACTTGCTATGCAAGGAATGAATGTAGAAGTCTTAGCCTACCTAATAGTTTATGCAACGTAGAAAACCGACAGAGTGACAATAAAACAGAAGTGCTGACAAAGCTAGACAAATCAGAAGATGGTTTTTTGTCTTATTTTAATGTGTGGCAGTGAATTCACATTTGGTTTTCAATCAGATTTAGTTGGGTTATTAATCACCTGGAACAGAAAGTATTCTTGAAAAATTCAAAAGGTACTGCATAGTAATAAAAAAATGCAGAGCTATGTTTCAACCACAAAGTGTCTCACAAAGCACCAGGAAATAGTTTTCCAATCACTGGATGACCAAATGAATTAAAAATCACAAACAAAAATAACATACACCAACACTGATCTTAAAATATCAAGCCCCCTCAATAAAGTGAAGAATAAATACAATCTCTCTGTAATTTATTATAATGAATGTGAATTTATGATTTTCTAAAAAACTCATTAAGAATAAAAACTTCAAATTTCCTAAGCATAATATATTTACTTACTGAAAAACACTTCTACAAACATTTTACTCTAAATGTTTCATCACCAAGTAAAATGATGCTATTCTAATGTTGATATACATGTGCATCTCTTGAAAAATAAATGATAAAGAATGTATTGTACGAGACCTGCATTTCCTTTTTCTTATGAAATTCGTGATGGGAGGGACACACTATCCATTACCATCTCTGGAAAGAAGACATTGACTACATAAGTATAATGAGATAGTGAGATAGAACTAATGTTTGGTTAATACACTTAAAAAATTACCTTTCCAAATTTTCCCTTTTGTATGGAAAAAGGAGTGAAAAACAGTATATATAAAACTTTAATTTAGAAATTTAACTTTTAATCTTTATTAATCTCGAGGCAGAAGATAATTTGATTGAGAAAAAATTATCATGAGAGATCTAAATCGTCATTCTTCCCAAGTGGAACAGCAATATAGTATGTTTTATAATCATATTTTTCAAAGAAAAATCTCTATGCACCATTTTGAAAATGGTGATGCATACTTAAGTGCTTGCTCATTATCTTCTCAGGCAAAATTCTTTCCTAATGGATTCTGCTTCGATCGAGCTATAACAAGCTCAATTCAATTTATTTTTATACTGAAAGTTTATGTAAAGTATCATAAAATATGTCTAACAGAGAACTAAAACAATGAGAAATATCTCCTCTTACTGAATGCAGAGTCTGACATGTATACTAACAGAAGATACGGTCTGCAGAAAATTGATGTGTACAAAATAATATTGAAGGTTAAGACTGTTTCTTATTAAAAGAATTCTTTCACATTGTGTTTGAAAAGGAGGAAGTTTGAAAAAACAGACATAATAATAAAATAAAGAAAGGAAGAAGGAAGTATGAAAGCACAATGCAACAAAGAGTAGTTCAATAAGAGTGTTTTGTTCAAAAATGGGTATATTTATTTTGAAGTGAGATATTGTTAACATGCAATAGTTATCCACATATAAACTCTATAAGCTTCCTTTGATCAAGATACAGAATTAGCTCATAAAATTACCTCATAAAGTTCCCATATAGTCCTTTTGGGCAATCTCCCCACCGTTTGCTATCAGCCCTTGGAAATAACTGATCTATATTTAGTCCCTCTCTGCCTTTTCAAGAATGTCATAGAAACTGAATCTTACAAAATGTAATCTTTAGTTTTTGGCTTTTTTAATGGATTGTGATATTTTTGAGAATCATGTATGTATGTATGAGTAGTATGTTCCTTTTTACTGCTGAATAGTATCATTGTATGAACATGACTCACATTGTTCAATTATATTAAAAAATATTTGAGTGTCTCCAATTTTGCCTAATATGAATAAAGCTACTATAAACATTCAGGCATAAGTATTGGCATTTAAATATGATTTTATTCCCCTTAAGTAAATATCTCAAAGTGGAATGGCTTACTCATGTGATAGGTGTGCATTCAGCAACGAAAGAAATGGCCCGTTTATTGCATGGTAGGTGTACTTTTGGCATTCCTTCTAGCAGTGTGCTGGGATTTCAGTTTCTTTATATCATCTCCAGTACTTGATATGGCCAGTCTTTTTAATTACAGCCATTCTTTAAGATTTTATTTATTTATTTTAGAGAGAAGAGAAGGGAGGGAGACAGAGAGGGAGAGAAACAGCAATGTATGGTTGCCTCTCACATGGCCCTCACAGGGGACCTGGCCCGCAACCCAGGCATGTGCCCTGATGGGGAATCGAACCGGGACCCTCTGGTTCCCAGCCCCTGCTCAATCCACTGAGCTACACCAGCCAGGGCAAATTACAGCTATTCTAACGGGTGTCTGATCTAACCTGTTGTTTTAATTAATACCAGCCTAATTAATCATGTTATCGATGATTAAGTATAATATCACAGAATCATTTGATATTCATATCTTTCTTTCGTAAAATGGCATTAAACATCGCTTATTTTTCAATTTGATTATTTTGTTATTACAGAATTTTAAGGGCTTTCTTAAATTCTGGATATACATCATTTATTTAATGTTTGCTTTATAAATTTCTCTCCTAATCTGTGGATTATCATTACTAGCAGTGTCTTTTCAAGAAATTATGTTTAAATTTTAACCATCATTTCTTTCTTTTAAAAATAATAATTTTAATATCATATGAATGGAATAATTTCTTACACAAAGTTAATATGTATTCATCTTATATCTTATTCCAGAAGGTTTATCGGTGTAGGTATTGCATTAGGACTATGAACCATTTTAAGTTGACTTTTTATATCATGACAGATAGGTATCAAAATTTATTTTTATGCACATGGATCTAATTGTTCCATTACTACTTGTAGAAAAGACTATCCTCGCACTAGTAAATTCTCTTTGAATCATTTTTTTTGTATCAAAACATATTTATCCACATACATGTGAAAATATTCAGGATATTTTATTTTGTTCCATTGAATTACTTATCTTCTTGATGCCAGTACTACATTATTTTGATTAGTGTCTTGGAATCAGAAAGTGTTAGTCGTCCAACTTCATTTACATTTTTCAAAATGTGTTTTGACTATTCTGGGTTCTTTTACATACACATGATATTTAGAATCAGATTTTTCACTTCTATTAGAATTTTTCTGGGATTATGATTAGGATTGTTTCAAACACATACATTAGATAAATAAGTCAACAGAATATTTTATATAGCCAAGGATATAAAAATAGTTTTTTAAAAAATATTTTTACAGAGAAGAAACAGCAGAGTAAAGAGGAGGAAGAGAAAGAAAGAAGGGGCAGGCGAAGGAGCAGGCTGAGGACAAGGAAGAGGTGAAAATGAAAGAGAAGAGAAAGGTAGAGGAAGGAGCACACAGTGGAATGAAAACAGAGAAAATGAGTACCTGAAAAATCTGCATTTTTTACTATCTGGATCTTTGCAGAAAAAGTTTGTTAATCCCTGTAATAGATCAATTTGGAAAAAACTGTCATATTAACAGCATTGAGTTTTCCAAACAGTGACAAATGTTTACATATATATAGAACATAGCATACTATATATTACATATAATATCATATAGTATATATTATACTAGATATACAATGTATATAAAAGCTTGAGAGTTTTTTTTTTTATTTTTTTGTTTTCTTCCCTTACCCTCCCTTTGCTTGCTGGAGCGTGAGGAGGGCTTTTTATATGAGAGAGCACAGGTTGGATGAGAAGGATGCCTACATAGGATGAGGATTAGCCTGGCACAGTACCTAACGGACCAAGCAAGATGAGGTGGCTGTCTTTGTGGTGTGGCAGCTGACAGTGGATTTTAGAATCTGAGAAGGAAGAAGGCTTCCAGGAGGGACTGCCAGGTGTTGGCTGCCGAAGCTAATTAAAGTGGAAGAGCAACCACATGAGAGTCGGCCCTGCTCACATTGTGTAATTTGTAGAGCTAAAATGTTATCTATGTAGTTTGCAGAGGTAAAATGTTATCTATGTGGAAAGATAGTGTAGGCGACAGTGAGAAATTGGTTATATATTTGGGCATTGATCAAATCAGGAAATGTATTAATGAAGAGAGGAACCAGTTTTCTCATTGATAAAGAGTGGAATACATGTCCAGAAGAGTTTACGTTTTTAGTTTAAAGAAAACCTCATAATAAATGAAGACATTAGCTGACAAACCTAGGGTCATCTTTGTCTAAGATTTGCCTCATCTACTCTACTTTTAATCTGTCATTATTTCTGATTAATTTTACCTTCAAAATATATAAAATATGCACAATTCTCATGTGTTACTTTTACTGCTACCATCTGGCTCCAAGGTGTTACTATCTCTCGCCTGTGTAATGCTATATCCGATCTCAATACTTCTACTCTTTCCCCCAGTGGTAAATTCTCCACTTAGCAGCTAGAGTGTTTATTTCAGCTTAAGTTGATGCATAGCAGCCCTTTGCTCAAAATCAGGCAACAGCTTAATATTTCTTTCAGAGTGAAAGCAAAGGCTTCTGTACTCCATGTGACAGATTTGAATCACCTCCCTGACCTCACTAGCCACACTTTCCCGTGCTCGCTCTTTCTAGACACATTTTCCTTCATACTCGTTCATGTGTCTTCTTGCCATAAGGTATTTAGACTAGCTGTTACCTCTGTCAACAATGACATCCTCATGGCTAATTCCTTTCTATCCTGTGTATTTATGCTTAAGTCACTTATTAGTGAGGCTTACCTGACCACATTATTTAATAGTGCCACCTGCCATTTCTCTGAATTTTGACATTTCCTATTCTTCTTACCCAGCCTTAGTTTCCCATGGTACATAAAGCCACTGAACATACTGTATAACTTGTTAATGTATTATTTCAAATGCTGTCCATCTGTCTTCCCTGGTAGAATTTAAGCATAACGCAAAAAAAAAAAATATTTTGTAATCTATTCTCTATACTAATATATCTTAAGAAACTATTCCATACTAAAAGCATTTAAGTATTTGTGAATATTAATGATTATATAAACAGATCCTCTGGAGTTTCTTCTTTCTAAAATTCAGATACAAGCTGATAAGTTAATAAAATATTATTTTTTAGAGTTTGTTCTATTGAAATATTTAGGTAGCCTACATTTAAAACAATGAATTTGCATTTTATATGACCTTTTTGGCTTTTTTTATGCTAGATATGGAGAATTACTGCTAACAATAATATTTTTATTACTGTGAGGAAATGCCTGACATCTTTTTTGTTTGCTACTTAATCACTACATATAAAATCACCTACTGAAATAGTATTCTGAAATGTATACACAGACCCAGAAAGAAGTTCAAAGTCATACACTATTATTAAAAATAGTGAATATAATTTAAGTATTCTTTTATTTACTATGAACTATCTTTTTATTAATATACCCTATCAAAAACATAGCAGCATAGGGACCTATACCTCTCCAATAAAGCAGTTTATAAAATGCTTACAGCAAGCACATCATTCCCTTGCCTTGTACTTGCATAGTGACCCCAATGGAATTGTTGACAGGAAAACATTGCCTCTACCACCACTCTGTCTCCATGAATAAAAATGAAGCCTGATGAAAGAAGTACATAGCAAAACTTATAGAATATAGTTATAATTGTATCTAGGAGGTAATTTGAATTTTTTAAGAGACATAAATAACAAGGGAATATAAAATAAGCCTAATAAATATAAATAAGTTAAAGAATTTTGTTTAGGAACATGATAACAATTTAGATAAAGTAGTCCCTTTCCTGGATAAGAGAAAGGACTCAAAAAATCATAATCTTAAAGTCAAAACAAGAAAACAATTGAAATACATATCAATACACTATAAAAAACAAAAAAAAAATGGAAATATCATAATTAAATTATCAATACATTTATTTCAATGTGTTTTAAAGATAAAATAGGATTTTTCTGAGGAAAATGTATTATAAAAACTCAAAGAAATACAATACTGAAAATATAATATTCAGTAAAGGAAATTATTTGGTAGTAAAAGTCATTCTGCTTAAAATTAAAGTCTCAATATTACAGGGAATTTTTGCTAAATTATTAAGTGACACAACCCAACTGTTAAAAAGAAGTAAAAATTTTACATTTCGTGACAGCATAGATGGACCTAGGGAACATTATTCTAAGTGAAATAAACCAGTCAGAGAAAGACAGATGTCATAAGATTTCACTTCTATGTGGAATCTAATGAACAAACTGAACTAACAAGCAAAATAGAGACAGACTCATAGGTACAGAGCAGGCTGGCAGCTCTGATGGGTTTGGGAGGTGGAGGGATGGAGCAAAAAAGGAAAGGGACTCAAGGACAACAATGTCATGATTGCGGTGGACAGGGGAGTGGGTGGAGGTGGAAGAGGATATAAAAGAGATAATTGGTAATGGAAAAATATAATAAAAAATAAACTGTTAAAAACGAAAATGGGACATATCTTCTAAATTCTTTTTGGCAATAGATAAAGATAGTATAATTTTGTAAATGAAACCAGAAAGCAGTCTCACTTAAATACAAAATTAAATATAAAATAATCAAATAGAAAATTAAAATAATATTGCATCACAGGTATTATGAAAGATATAAAAGTGGGTTTAAATTGTTTATTCTTAATTTAAAAAGCAACTAAAACAAGCTCCTTTTAAGGTAAAAGAACACAAGGCTAGTAAAAAGCAGACTGTTCCAATTATATCAATCATCATCAATAATGTTAAAAAAAGACATGAAGAAATTAAAATTTCCATCTAAAATGGCTCTGTGTTAAATGGCATTGTAAGATCACCCCAAGGGAGGTAATTTCAGAACTCTGAGTGAAGAAAAATTTAAAAAATGGAAAAAAAGGTTATTTTTGTATTATGTATATATGTGAAATCAATGTTTTATGTTTGGAAATGCTATACAAATTTATTTCTCCCATGAACTCTGGTCAAGCCATATTAGGTCATGGATCATAAAATTTTAAATATATTTTTTTGGTTGACATTGCATTTACTGATAGTTGGTGTTACTTAGATATTGACAATATAATGGGAATAATCTGAGAACTCAATTTGAAGTTGACCTCGGCCCAAAGCATCCACGCAATCTAGTGTATAAAGTACTACTGGGTTCATCACAGACCTGAAAGTATGCCCCCACTGTGTCTAATGTATTAAGAGAGAGAAACTATATGACTATTATGATCAATGGATGAATGTAGTTAATCATATTAAATTTTAACACATATAAAACTTCAAATTATATTTACAAATAAACTTGACTGAATGGCAACATTAATGATAACTCACTGAATCATTGCCTTTTTCAGTAAAAAAAAATTATATAGTCTATGAAGCTCAAAATTGAATATTATACTGGTGGTCCTTGGCAAAACAATAGGTTGAAAGCAAAATGAGACAAAACTATAAATAAAAGAAACTGAATAGAAAAAATAATCTTGATATATCATTTCATTAGCTATTTGTTTTAGAAATAAATCCAAGATCATCTATAATAGTAAAACTAAAGTCAAAGATAAGAGGGGTTAGACAGATTCTTCACAAAATATTAATATAAAAAATCAACACCATTCAAAAAAACTAAAGAAAAACAATAGAACAACAAAGTTACCCTTATATCAACATATTTATAATATATTTAGCAGTAAATCCAAAAATGTGGTGGAGTTATTTGAATATGTCTTAAAAATTATGGGCAGCCCTAACAAACAACAAGTGGAGAAAATATATTGCAAACTAAAGAATTAAATTAGATCTATTTGTATAAGTATATTTATATTCTGAAAGCATAACATTAAATGAAAAACACATTGCAAAATTATGTGTACACTGATGTGATTTATTAAAAATGCAAAAATATTTTATAGCATTAACATATAGTACATATGTTTATGAAAATAGAGAAAGTTCCCCATATAAAATATATCCACCATCTTCATGACAGTGATTAGTTCTAGAGACTCAACAAAGAGGAATGGATGTCAAAATGGAGGTCAAAGGAGTCAAAACTTATAAAATGTTGGATTAGTCTTATTTCAGAAAGAGCTGCTTGCAAATATGATATTAACAGTTTTTTTTCCAAATGGTTAAATGATTTTTTATTACTCTATTTTTCTATTGATTTGATTTTCCTTTGAAAAGTAGACTATAATATTCATTAACTTTAATAGAATTCTGGGATACCTATATCAGTAAGATTATAATAGATTATAAATATTAATTTGGTTCAGGTTTTTACAAGACTCATAATTACTGAGACAAACTTTTCACATCTCAAAATTAGTTTAAATAATGGAACAAATATTCAGAATCAGCAGTATGGAGTTTTTGTTTTAAATGTGTCACTGATAAAATTTTTAGTAAAGTTGAAAGGGATTATTAGTAGTTAATAAAGGGATGAATCACTTCAGAAAAATAATAGACTGATAGATTACAGAATACATCTTTTAGGTTTAAAATATTATGGAGGAATCAGCTCTGTTAAGGTTAGTGAGAAATTGTTCAAATTGTTTTATAAATAGTTATCTAACTTTATCCAGTTTAAAATATAAACACAAATTTGCCCGAATGGTGTAGCTCAGTGGATTGAGCGCGGGCTGGGAACCAGAGGGTCCCCGTTCGATTCCCAGTCAGGGCACATGCCTGGGTTGAGGGCCAGGTCCCTGGTGAGGACCGTGTGAGAGGCAACCGTACATTGCTCTTTCTCCCTCCCTTCTCCTCTCTCTGAAAATAAATAAATAAAATCTTTAATATATATATATATATATAAACACAAATTAATAAAATAAATCTTAAAAGTCATAAATTATTTTGTCATATTAATATAAAATTATTCTGATACTCTAATTAAATGGTCTATGTCATATCTGATGCTCTGACAAGACAAGCTTAAATGCGTCTTTGATTGACATGGTTGAAAAACATTAGTTCTGCAGCTGTTTCCCAGATTGCAAAGTGAGGAAAATATAGTGATGAACTAGAGCAAGAAACACAGAAGCAGTGTATTTCCTATAAGAGCTGGAGACAAAGAGATGTTCTCATTGTCTGGGAAGATTTTTAAACTGTGGGGAGGAGGTCAATTTAATGGTTTCTCATTCAGTCTCCCAAAAAGACCTCCCAAGGGCCAAATGTTATCAAAAGTCTGCCAAAGAGAAGGAATAAGAAAAAAACAGAAGGTAAGAGAAGGCATAAAAACATCTGAAAGCTAAAGGGCAAATAATTATAGGGAACCGTTTAGCGTGGCGTGGGAATGTAGCCCAGCCCCCACTCAGAAAGACCACTGGGGAGTGAGGTTCGGCACACAGCACCCACGCCCACAGACAGGTTCTCCCATGGGGAATGAGGCCTGCATTGTACCTAGGATGCTATGAGACTTGCTTTTGCTAAAACTCCCTCATCCTGGATTGAGGCAACAAATGTTTACTGCATACCTCTAAAGTAACTTCTTAAAGTCTGTGCTAAACCTCCCAAGTATGGAGCGTAACCAGTTCAACCGCTTTCCCCTGGATCTGCAACATCCTTCTCTTTGAAGTGATTAGCAACATTCTTCCTTTGTTATCTGTAAAAGGTAATCTCCTACAGTGAACCTGTGCATAGTAAATGAGAACCATCCTGGATGTAATGTCCCCAGAACAGCAATACAAGCCTGTTCAGGCAGGGGTCAGGGCCCTCTCTCTCACTTAGAGAGTGGCCGTGCCGTCCTTTTTCTCCACAGGACTTCTGCAGTCCGTGTGCATTTGTTCTTCGCAGCAGCCACAACACAGGGACCCTGTGCGGGCGCGGGGTCTGCATCAAAGAATTAGAGCAGAAGTCACAATGAATGAATTCTAAACATTAGAGGGTAATGTTAGAACTTTGAAAATAATAATTTAAAGCTTATGAAGCACAGTGTAAAGAAAAAAAAAGGATTATTACAACGAATCAAAATTCAGACTGACACCAACAACACTGGATGCAAGAAGAAAGGAAATAATAGTATCAAAATCTTGATGGGGAATTATCTTAAATTTAAAGATTCTAATCCATTAAAATCATAATGAGGATTCTTGCTTTGGACCATGACAGAATAAAATCCCATACTCACCCTCACACCTTACACTAGGAACCTGGAAAAATATATAAATCAATTGTTTTTAGACACTGTTGGAAAATGACTAACAGAGAAATGAAACAAATGAGTTGAGCCTTATGCTTACCCAGAATTTCAAACTGAAAGCACTTTCCAGGATAAACACAAGGAGGGCAGCCCCCAGAGGATCATAGCAGTCTCGCTGATTTGAGGAGAAAATGATGGGAGTCAGGCCAAGGTGAAGTGCATAGTACCAAAGAGTCAAAAAGCATGCAGACTAAGAGAAACAGGAATCCTATAAGGTTCCTTAAGCATTTGCAGAATGCTAAGTTTCACCTGGTGAGAGTGAAGGAACCTTTCTGAGTATCTTGGATATTGAGGAAGGACTCCACAGAATCCTACATGAACACTAAGGGTAAAGTATACCTGCCAAATAAAGCTTAGAAAGGAAGTCCCTAAAGAATCTACTTGAAGTTGATACTTGCAAGTAGATCAATTGCATATCTAATAATAATAATAAATTCCAACTTCATTTTAAGACTTAAAAAGACAACAAAGTCTAGGCGTTTAAAAATGCAGCAATAAAAATGTTTAGCATTCAGCCCGGCTGGTGTAGCTCAGTGGATTGAGCGCGGGCTGGGAACCAGAGGGTCCCGGTTTGATTCCCAGTGGGGGCACATGCCTGGGTTGCGGGCCAGGTGCCCAATGAGGACCATGTGAGAGGCAACCATACATTGCTCTTTCTCCCTCCCTTCTCCTCTCTCTGAAAATAAATAAATAAAATCTTAAAAAAAATGTTTAGCATTCAATAAAAATTACCGTAAATGCAAAGAATCAGAAAAATGTGATGTATAATGAGGAATATCCATAAACCTAGAAATGACAAATGGTACAATTAAAAACAACAAATTTAAAATAACTATTATATATATATAAACAATAATTTTAAGAAATATGAATACCATGAAATGAGAAAAAGTGGCATCAAAAAGAATCAAGTGGAATTTCTTGAATCATAAAACATTAATTCTCAAATAAAAATAGTGTCACATGATTTTAATAACTCTTTAGACAAGCAGAAGAAAAATCTGTGAACTTGGAAACATGACAAGAAAAACTGTCTAAACTGTAAAGAAAGACTCATGTCAAAGAAATAATGATTATGAGATTCTTCCCAGGTTCATAACTTCCCAGGTGTGAAAATACAGGGGAAAATGCATGTGTTACATGTTCTGAAGGAATGTTAAACAGGACTGGATTTGAACTGTGAAGGATTTTCAAGCCTGGCTGAAAAGTGACATTTCACTTGGAGAGAATTGAAATCAAGTGAGTGTCTTTGAGCAGGGAAATGATATCATAGCTGAGCTTTACATATGTATTGCAACATATTTGTCCCCCAGGAATGGAAAGTGAGTCCACAAGATGAGCTGGGTCTGGGGATCATGTTGCTAAGAAAAACACAAAGACATTTATTTAGGTAATCCACATTATTTTGGTCAGTTACATTTCTGGTATTCACTCCTCCAAGAAACATTACCGACTACCACAGTGTCGTGGGCATGGCCCCCAGCGCTAACCCACATCAGAACAAAGCTGAGGGAGTTTCAGAAAACAAACATTAAGGAGATCTTGAAACCATGATTTTCAAAGCTGGAGATCATTATCTTATCTTACAGTGTAGTGTTCCATGGGTTTGCTTGCTTCTCAACACAAAGATTGAATAATGAATACAATTATAGCAGTAGGGAACCTGACAAGACAATCAGAAACAAGCTCACAATTGTAGATATTAGTTGAAATGAGTGACAGTTATTTACCTACATAAATGAAAGGTGTATTGCCAACAATGAGTTCTTGTTTCTGGAAAACCTGAGTGAATTATTTAAATTAGAATTTTTAGTTTGTTGCAAGGAAATAAGATAATTCTGCCGAATGTATTGAGGATATAAAATTAGAATGATGAAAAGTCCTAGTTTACTAGGGGGTAATTCTTTGTTTTATGCCTATTGTCGTGGCTTAATTACTGGTACTATACACACTATCGGTCTCAACAATGCCCCCGATGGAGTGTGAAAGCAATTGTTTAGTCAATGTGGCATAGAAGAGGCAGTTGGATGTTTCTATCATATTAATTTCAAAGCAAGATATTTAAATATTGGTTTTCACACAATAACTTTTAAATTTCTCTTTGCTATTTCACAAAATTCACATGTAAGTTCCTTTTAATAGTTTTGCTTGCCTACATTGATTGAAGAAACATGAGATGCTGGAGAATAATCTGCATGATCATTTGAAGAGCAGAACCAGTGCCGATACAGTGTAGTTCAGTCTATGGAATCTGGAGCCAGGCTGCCTGGGTTTGAACTCTGGTTCTGGTAGTGTAGGTAGTTAGAGATTAGTAAAGGGAGGGGGCAAAGGAAATCAGACACTATTAATCATAATAAACTAGATAGCTTGCTTGACCAGGAAGGTATAGCTTCACACACTCCCGAGGGAACTGCCACTTTGTTTCCTGCGGAATACAGGGAGTGGGGGGAGGGATCAACACTGAAGCGGGAGTAAGCTCATGTGCAATAGGAGCCAAGATGGAAACAGTTCTGTCCTGTGCGTCTAACCTGGAGAAGAGGTCACATTGGATGGGACATGTAGAACCCCGGAAGATCTAGGAAATAGTTTGGTGAGGAGGTGGACCCATCATAGAAGCCTGCAAAGCTTGGGAAGTTGATTGATTAGTTTAAAGAAGCACCTGGTCCTTTGCAAGCCAAAGAATATAATCAGGCTTTTAACAAAGGCTCTCCCTCTCCCTTCTTCCCTCTCCCTTCTTCCCTCTCCCTCTCCCTCTCTCCTCTCCCTCTCCTCTCCCCCCTGCAGCTTTCCCTCTCTGTAGCACATGTTGCTCTATTTGCTCCTGCCCATTTTCTCTTTATAGCAACCATGTGGCCTTATTAGCCACATCGCTCGTAGCCACACAGACTTCAAGCAGACTCCTAGCAGAGCTTGGGTACTGGATGCAGCAGTGCCAGCTGGCTGGGAACTGGACTGAGTTTGATATGGCTAAACTTCGGCATAGTGCAAAATGACTGAATGCTGACCCAATTTCTGGTCCTGAAGAGGATAAGATTGTACTTCTTTCAGAGCAGGATGGATAAAAATGAGACATTGACAATCTGGGGGCATCCTTCTATTTTCACCCAAATAAATCTTATTGGGCCACAGTCTCTAACATGTGGGTCTCTTGGAATGATTTTCTTGTGAGACTACAAGAACCCCACTTCCACTGGCAGTAATTCTGACAAACACTGTCTAAACGATCTTGGGTAGGTTACTTAAATACTGCAGGGCTTCAGACTTATCATCTGCAAAATGAGGTCAGATGGTTTATGCAAAGGTTAACTGAGTGAATAGTTATAAAGTTATAATCTTTTACTACTAGAAGATACTCTTCTCACTAGAATATTAATAAAATATTTAGAATTATATATATATATATATATATATATATATATATATATATATATCACCAAGCTATCCTACCAAGTATAATAAATTGCTGGCAGGAAGAAATAGATTCTTCTGGGTTCTCAAACATGCTGGGAAGAAATGCATAGGAAGTATAAAATTATCTCTTTACCAAGTATCAGGTAATTAATCTGTAATGTCTTCTGGACTAAAGACATAGCAGAAGGACAAAGATATTTCATAGGAATGTGATTTTCAGGCACCTCTACACAGAGTAATTAGTGCTAAACCGAGCTGACTACTGCAACGATTATGTATGATTATAAAGCTTTAAGCTGACAGTACATTCTGGCTAAGCATACCCCTGTTCCAGGACCTTTCCCCCTCTGCCCGCCAGTGTGCTGCTGCCATCACCGCCCCTTATCTACTTAATGTAGCCGTTAGCGTTCGTTGTAAAGGAGATGTCCTTCTGGCCCTCTTGAAATCTGTAGGGGTGGCGAGAATGAATGTGATGTTATCACCTGATTTATCCACTATAACATCTTAGACTTTTAAGTATTCTCCTCTGTATGATACTCAGGGAGTTATCCTCTCATACTCCCTGTGAATAGGCCAAGATCCACTTAAGTCAATCAGCTAAGCAAACCAGTAGAACTAATTCCACTAGCTTGAGTTAACATCAGCATCAGTAACAAAGCTGGGAACATTTTCTACTTTGTAACATTATTTTAAAGATTTTATTTATTTATTTTTAGAGAGGGGCAGGGAGGAAGAAAGAGAGGGACAAAAACATCGATGTGTGGTTGGCTCTCAAGAGCCCCCTACTGGGTACTTGGCCCACCACCCAGGCATGTACCCTGACTGGGAATTGAACCGGTGACCCTTTGGTTTGCAGGCCAGCACTCAATCCACTGAGCTATGTCAGCCAGAGACATTTTTTTTAACATGCGTTTCCTTGAGAAATCTCCTCATCTTTTTCCCTAATTCCTTAACGTGCCACCACTGGGTTCAGTTCCTGGATCTCTTTATCTAGATACACTCCTTTTAGTCTTCTCATCTAGTCATAACGCTTTGCTACGCTTCATGTTATTTAAGATTCTACATCTTCTCTATTATGTTTTACATTTTCCCATAATTCTAACTTCCAAATATATATGCCATGCTAGGTATCGCCTGATCATTCCCGCCATCTGTTGCTTCTGCCTCAGTTTTTCTGATTTTCTTTCAGTTACTAGCCACTCTATCATTTCAGTCACCCAAGGCTAAACAACATGGTGCCAGCTTTGCATTTTCTTTCTTTCTTTTACCTCATAGCACGTCTATTTGCAAATCCTGTTAGTCTTTCATAAAAAATATCAAGCTGAGCCACTTCTCACATCTTTTATCTCCAACACACTGGCCCAAGACTTTATATCAGCTCTCACCCGAGTTATTCCAATAACCTTCCAAGTTACTTTTTTATTCTGACTTTTTCTCCCTTATCTTTTTTTTTCTCTCTCAGCAGCAAGAACAATGCAATTAAAACATAAGGTCAATGTATCACTTGAATCACTCCAATAATTTTCTACTTTATTCAAAGTAAAAGCTAAAGTTGTTATCTTTCTCTGCAAAGCCCTGGCTCATCCAAACTCCAGAACTTGTTTGACTCTGACTAACATTCAATTGTTCTCTGGTTGTAACCAGATGTTGCAGCTGTTCTCGCCTCCACGTCACTCCATGAAGCCAACAAGCTTTGCACTTGTTTTATCCTCCGACCAAAAGCTCTTTCCCAAAAGAGTCAACATCCTTCAGATATTTGCTCAAAAACTCCTTGACTACCCCATTTAAAATTTTACTTGTTCTATACCTTATTAAATCTCTATTCATATTTTATATTAAAATAGCTACTTTTTAATATATAAATACAGCCCCCAGATATTAGGAATTTCAGTAATGAATTGTCATCAAGTTCAGGTTCCCATTTCAAACTGATTTCCATTACCGAGTCTGCTTTTACTTTGGAACTCGTGATGCTAAAACATAATCAGAGGAAGGGGAAAAAGAGGATAGAGATGCCAATATTATCGTTGGATTTAATATATGTAAGTAGTTCTTCCTAAGCTAATTATCATAAGAATAATCTGAGGATGTTCAGTTGTGTCTCCATCAGTTCTTCACTAGTAACATGCTTTGTTAACTGCTAATGAAAAACAAGTAATTATAAAGTGAGAACCATTGAGCTGCAAATTTTACTGCTTTCATTTCAGAAACTGATTGTTATCATCTCAGTATCTGTAATGGCACTACACAGTCTCAGTCTGTAAAGCAAGTACAAAACATGGTTTCACTGTGTTGGATGAGTATGAAAGCAGTTGTCTGTTAAAATATCATATTAGTTATATTCATTTGCATTTTTTTTAAATCCACCACCCCTTCTCATGCAAGAATCTTCTTGCTTGCTAAGCACCTGCTGATGGTGACAGGAATATATATATATATATATATATATATATATATATATATATATATATAAATTTATATACACACATATATAGAGAGAGAGAGGGAGAGGGAAAGAGAGAGAGACATTCCTTCTACCCTTCTGACATTCCAATGACAAGTCTTTCCCTGGGGACCTTCTACAAAAGGTGTCATCAATCCTGAGCAAAATTTTATCCTTCCAGAAAATTTTTGAAGAATACCTAGTTATTATCCTGCTTTCATCTATCAAATATAGGGAGGAAGGAGACCTATATAAATCCATTCATTTTTACCAATGTTGAAACATATTGATGTTTTTTGGCCTCTTATGTATTTTGGTGTTTGTTTCCCTGGATATTTGTTTCTCTATAAAAATGATTAGTCATTTGCTTTCTGAAGCTATTACCAGAGTTACTAAGGGAAGTTATTATGAAAAAAAAAGATCTTGCAGGATGACAGTCATCCCCACTCCAGGGACAGCCTCACACAGCAACTGCTGTGATTCTGAATTTCCTGCATTTGCATGAGATAGAACTACATTATGAAGACATTCAAATGTTAACAACTGTTTTGGAATGACCACTTCTGTATATTAAGTTTAGAGTTTTTGTGAATTGTTCTTCTTCATCTTATGAAGCAAGCAGGTACAATATTTTACAAACATATAGCATTCTCTCTGGTCAGAATATAAACTATAGGGTGCAATCTGAACTCACAGGCGTCACCTTTAAGAAACATTTCCACAGTGGTCTTTAATTACAAATTTCTTCACTTCTGAAATGAATTTCCATAAACCCAAGTAGTACTTTGTCTTCCAAAAGTGATAGGTTCGAAAATTCTTCCATTGGATTGAACTAGTTGCAATGTCTGTAAGTGGGTAATTAGCTCACTCAGCAGATGAATGTAGAAATATTTCTCAGAAGGCAGATTTATTATTTTTTAACCTTCAAGAACTTGGAGAAATATTTTAAAATAAATATTAATAAAAACATTCTACCTTTGCAACAGCATGGATGGAACTGGAGAGCATTATGCTAAGTGAAATAAGCCAGGAGGTAAGGGACAAATATCATATGATCTCACCTTTAACTGGAACATAATCAACAAAAGCAAGAAGCAAACAAAACATAACCAGAGGCATTGAAATTAAGAACACACTAACAGCCCGGCTGGTGTAGCTCAGTGGATTGAGCGTGAGCTGGGAACCAGAGGATCCCGTTTCGATTCCCAGTTGGGGCACATGCCTGGGTTGCGGTCCAGGTCCCCAATGAGGGCCATGTGAGAAGTGACCATACATTGCTCTTTCTCCCTCCCTTCTCCTCTCTCTGAAAATAAATAAATAAAATCTTTAAAAAAGGCTAACAATAGCCAGAGGGGAGGGAGGGGGGGAAGGGTTTTCAGGAACCACTATAGAGGACACATGGACAGAACCAAGGGTGGGGAGGGAGGCAGGGAAGGGAGGTGGGATTGGAGGGGGAGGGGAGGGGAGAGGATGCAGACAACTGTAATTGAACAACAATAAAGTTTAAAGAAGTTTTTAAAAATCATACTTTTTATTTAAAAAAAAGAATATTCTACTTCCACTCACGCAATTCCAAATAAACAGCTCATCAGATAAAATATATCATCTTTCATAAGAAATCTATGCTTCAATAAAATGCTTTATACATTTTTGGGAATTTTATAACAACAAATTTACTTTTTATGAAGGATACCAGATATAAGCAGCTATTACTTGGGAATATATTTTACCTTAACTGAAAAAATGGCATTAGGCGTATTTCTAAGAGTAAACTTTGTCTTTTACCCTTATAGAATTAATTTTTTCCCCTAAAAAGTATTTTAAATAATTATACTCTTTGAGTAATTTGATTCTCAGCATTTCTTGTTCAGGTTACTGAGATGGGTCCATACATTCCTATTACCAAATATATTTATAAATTGAGAGATTAACTTGACATTTCTCAAATTAACCAGGCCAACAAAGCAAACCCAATTACATTGGGAATAATTAACCATTTATAAACTGAGCTAAATCTGATGCCTTCAGAAAATTATGATATTACTTATACTAATTTTAAATTTCCCACATTGAGGAAAAGAAATCACATATTCTATTTCATTTCTGAGTTCTAGATTTAGTGAATTGCACATAGTAAAGGATTTCTGTAATTTTTATTTGCACAATGGCATTTGAGACATGAGTCATTGTTTCTCTTGAGATTTTATCAATACTCCAAATCCTGCTGCTTTCACTGTGATAGATGGTGTCCTGGTATGTTTTGTAGATCTAATATAGGCAACATATTTCTGCAAGTATTGTTCTGTGTGCTCAGGTGCCATCTGTAGTTCTATGTGAGCGAAGCACACAACATATCAAATGTTTATTTCACTTTTATAAAGCACAATTGTACATCAATATTTTCACTTAATTATAACTAGAATATTTTTACAGAAGATGCTCTAGATATTTAATTTTTTGTTGTTGTTGAAACTATTACAGAGGTCCCCATTTTCCTACCCTTTGCTCTCCTCCACCAGCCTGAACACCCTACCCCTCTGGCCATCACCACCAGTCCATTCCATGAGTTATGTGTATATGTTCTTTGGCTAATTGTGGTGTCTTCCCTCATACAGTCACTCCTCCCCACTGACAGCTGTCAGTCACTTCCATGTGTCCACGCTCCTTTCTATTTTGTTCATCAGTTTATTTTGTTCACTAGATTCCACATATAAGTGAGATTATATGGTATTTGTCTTTTTCTGATTGGCTTATTTCACTTAGTATAATAATCTTCAGTTCTATCCATGCTGTTGAAAAAGTAAGATTCCCTTCTTTTTTTATGGCCATGTAGTATTCCATTGTGTAAATGTACCATAGCTTTTTTAACCGCTCATCTACTGATGGACACTTGGGCTGTTTCCAGATCTTGCCAGAGAAATTTCAACCCAGAGAAAATTTCATGATGAAATAGTTACATTTCCTTTATTTTAATATTACTGGAAGTCTCATTATGTCACACACACACATACTTAAGGAACAGCTTTTCTTAGAATTCCATACCAATCCCATATAATGCTATTTACCAAGCAGCCATTCAACTGAATATTCACTGTTACTACTCACAATTTTCAGGTCTTGCTTTGTTTATTCAGTGAAGGTTGACTATCAGGTATACATTTTGCATTTAAATATTGTCGCTTAATCAAATTTGACAGTAACTTAATTTTGTTCTAGGTATTTTATGCTTTGCCATTTAATTATAATGGGGTAAAGCGTCTATTATAACCAATGTGTCAAATGCTTGTTATACTAAGGGGATATTTAGGGTGGTTAGGGAGAGTGATTCTCTTCTAGATGTCTCCATTCATACATCTCAGAAAGTACAGGGAATAATTTCTGCAAGCTGTTCTTGAGGTATAGTATAAGCACTTTCTACAAATTGGAAGTTAATTTGGTAAATGCACCGAATAAAGAAGCAATTTACTTTGTGCAATGATATAATCATACTGTCTACCAGCACACACCATTTTTGTTTTCATTTTCGGTTCTCATATTTAGTGGTCTATTAAGTTTCCTTGTGCTAGCTAAGTCCTCTAGTTTACTGTTTTATATGAAATATGCTAGTAGGCATACCTGTCTGGTTCCTCATCTTAAAGGGGAAGGAAAGTTATATTGTTATGTACTTCTGCTATAGATTTCCTGTGGATTACTTTGAACTTGCTCTACAGTGTCTTTCTATTCCTACTTTGCTAAGGCCTGTTATCATAAATAGTTTAGTTTTATCATATATTCATATATCCTTTGTATATATTTGAACATCGTTTTATTTATTTTTTATTATTTGTTTCATTTTGTGTTCTAGCAATCTCTCAGACAATGCTCTTGTAACTGGTTCAAGGATCACACTTTTAGCATCACTGCTTACACTTGACTTTGGTGAAGTTTGGTGTGCTTTCTTTTGTTTTGTTTTTTAGTGGTAAACTCAGGTTTGCTTTGCCTAAAAACATCTCTGCTTTGCTCTCACTCTTGAACGATACTTTCACTTAATTCACAATTCTAGGTTGACAGATGCTTTCTTTCAGATCTTTTAATACATTATTTCACACACTTATGAGTTCCATTGATGCTTCTAAGTCAAGTGCCAGTTAAGTTATCTTTCTTTGCTGGTAGATATTTTTCTCGGAGTGGTTTTTAGAAAGATCTCTTTGAATGTGTATTTGTTTTCTTTTGTTGCTGTAGCATCTTACCGCAAATATAGTGCTTTAAAAGAAGAAAAGAAGAATCAAAGTAGACAGGGCAGCTTTCTTTTTTGGAGGCCCTTTGAGAGAGTTCAGGTCCTCCCATTTTCCAGCTGCTAGCAGCTACCTGAATTAATTAGCTCATGGACCGATTCCTTCATCTTCACAGGTAGCAACAAATACAATCTTCATGATCCATCTCAATGATTACAGTCAGAAATGGTGTTCAGATTTTTAGGATTCAGGTGATATTTTTAGTGATATATGTAGTATGTTAATGAAAATATTGACTTCTTGATGTTTAAAGAATTTTGAATTTAACAGCATCATGAAGTAAATAAATTATTTTCTCAAATTTCTGTTTAATTCTCATAAACTACATGGAAGTCATCTGCATTTTAAATGTTACATGTACATAGAGATACAATACCACAACATGAACTTGGAATGTAAATGTGTAGTCTATGAAATATAACGAGGAAAACAAATCTTCTTTTGAAAAAAGTCATGATCTTTTATAATCATTAATAATATGGGTAACAATGCTAATGCAAGAATCATATTTCCTGATCGTTACTTAGTTTAATTTATTCTTTCAACACTTGGAAACAAATACAACATTTAATATATATAATTATTCTAACCACGAAACATAGTAAGAAAAATATCAAAAATACTGGTAATTTCCTGTGTATTAGGCCCACGATTGCAGTTTAACACTTTTTACTGTAGCAGGAATTGTGAGCTGCCCTATTTAATTAACTGATAGAAAACACAGTAGCTTTTATTGGAATTTTTCAATATTCCCTTCTTGACAATGAATTCTCACTTTGTTATATTCCCTTAATGTTATCTGCTGAAAGAGACAAAGGTCTTGTGTCAAATTATTATGTATATGAGATATTAAATTATAATCTCATAAAGATTGTGCAAGGTTAGAAGAGTGTTTTTCATAGCAACCATACATGCAACTTTAAATCATAGCCTCATTCACCTATGTCTAATTTTTCTCGTCATCACAAAGGAGGATAATTTCACCTGTCATGTAACTCTCAGGGGTGTTCTGAAATTAAATGAGAGTTCAACAAATTTAGAAAGAACTTATAAATTGTGAAATGTTTCATGGCTACAATATTGTGCATTGCATGTCATCATCAAAAAAGAGACATTTAACTTTAAAATAATTGAAAATGTCACTCAGACAGATTTCCATAAAATATATTTCCATTTTTCTTTTAAATCTACAAAAATCTTTCTTAAAAAGCAGTTCCTACAAAGATGTTGCTATATTTAGCATACCACTGAATTAATTAGGAGACTTTCAACTTACTGATTTAAAATGTGCCTGCTATATTTCCCCAAAAGTAACATTAGTAATAATAGCTTTGGCTATGCCTATAAATAAACTCAAAGTTCATTTAAAATTTTCAATATAATCTTTAAAAAATGCCTTATTACAACTTCTGTTTCAAATAATATTCTTTATTTAATTGTATTAAATGAATATTCAGTAACTAATAAAATAGGGGAAGAAGTGAAATTTAAAACAGAATCATAAATATGAGAGTGATGCATATATTTTTTTCTTTTGATATGCATATAACTCTCAGTAAGGCAATAAATCATGAATATTCATTGAATAGACAATCCAAAAATAAAACCTTTACATGATGTGTTCAGCAGTTTTTAACATATTTTATATTTACAAAAAGGCAACCTGCTTTTTATATCTTCTCCTCACATGTATTCTAGGTCCTTTACATGAGAACTGAATGTTTTCTTGTTTTATCTTTCATGTCTCTGTTCGTCCATTAGCAAAAACGTAGACTGGTGTCTTTTCAAGTGAGTGATCCTTCGGAGTGATGGCAAGAACATCAGTCTCTGTCACCTTTCCTGCCATTGCAGCCTGGGAATAGCCTCACCTGCCACATGTCCCGGAGGGTATCTGAACAGGCTTGAGTGGGGTTTTTTTGTTTTTTTTTTAACTATATTTTATTGATTATGCTGTTACAGTTGCCCCACTTACTCCCCTTCTTTCCCCCAACCCCCTTACCCTCCTTTCCCCTCCCTTTAGTTTTGTCCATACATCATACACATAAGTCCTTCTGCTCCTGCACTTCCTATACTGTTCCAAGTCATGAAAGGCAAGGACCTACATCCAAGAATACTCTATCCAGCAAAGATTTCATTTAGAATGGAAGGGCAGAGAAAGTGCTTTGCAGATAAGGTCAAGTTCAAGAAGTTCTTCACCACCCAGCCTTTATTGTATGAAATGTTGAAGGGAGTTATATGAGGTATGGAGGAATATCAACAGGGGAGTGGTAG